>JABUQX010148215.1:2500-10656 GCA_015478945.1 Trachelipus rathkii | reverse complement strand
TTCAACAGACAAGCACACACATCAGGACAGACAAACAGACAGACAAACACAGATCAATGACAGACAAACCTTCGGTTTGTCTGTTTGTCGGGCTGACAGACCTTCGAGTCTGTCCAACCCTCCCCCATAAGCCTAATCTTCATTCACTCACAAGCCGTAACAAAGGGCGTAGCGGCTACGCTCTCGGGGGTGACCACCCCTTATATATCCATCCTAGAGACTTGAAATTTACACTGTTTCGAGCTTACCCATATATAGATTATATTCCAAGTTTTAGAACAGATACCTCTATTCCTTCATATCAGGCAAAAGCAACTCAAATGGCCGCATCACTATGAAGTGATTTATTGAGGAAATGAAATAGTCTGAAAAATCTACGCAAGAAGTGGTTTGCCAATATTTTCTGAGGAGGGAAAGAGAGCTTTTATTTCAAAGTAACTTTAACAACTAAAATATAACCAAAATTTACGATTCGGGATTTTAGAAATGTAAAATTTTAAACATTTAAATTTATTTCATCTGTAATCTGGGTTCGAGGAGCTGTAAATTTTAATTAATTTGCAGAAAGAGAAAGAACAGCAGCCATCAATTTTACAATATACAAACTACTTGGTTAGCACAGACTCCTACAATCATAAGATCACAGAACGAGATCTCAATGACTTCATCATTATCGAATTTAATAAATTTTATAATTTTCTTTTTAACAACTAAAAATTAATGTTGAAAATTTTTAATTTTTATTAAAAATTTATTTTTAATTATTAATTTTTAATTTTTTTAATTTTATTTTTTAATCTGGAGTTGGGCCTTGACGAAATCATTACTTTAAAATTATCAGTTTTCTAATATGTTAGAGATAAATCAAATGTAATGGTCATTTTTAATTAATTGGGCGAAATTAATAATATTTTTTTTTTATTATGTGATATTAGTCTTTGATTTAATGTATTACGGTAAATACAATATCTATTTTCACTATAACTCTGAAAAATGTATTATGAAATAATGAGCTTTTCTTATTTTATGATCTTCAGTTGTTTCTGAGTTGAAATTTTATTTCTGTCTAGTTACAGGGGAGTATATATACGGTCATTATAAATTTAAAGTTAATGGGATAGTTTTCTACGAAATTCTTTATTGTAATTTTAATTTTAACTATAGCACTTTTATTTCTTGGAAAATGGAGATTGATGATTGAGAAACATTGCTAGAAACTTGCTGATGCTCATTAATTAATTACCTATTCCTTTATTTTCGAAAATATTTTATATTTTGATTTTAAATTAGACAGCAAGTTAAATAATATTTAAATCATTTAAAAATTTGAACAAAAATGGTTGATATCAATTTTTGACGATTTAGAACTGTGTTTTTTTTTTTTTTTTTTTTAGTTTGAGTACTACATAAATGAGTTTAAAATGATTCGTAAAAACTCAACTATATATCATCTATTTTAAATGAAACAAAGATTTTCACTTTTAAAGAGTGTGTGAAAATTTTTGATATAAATTCCAAACGACGAGCTTTAATATATTAAAAATTTATTGAAATATTATTCGAGATGTATTGGAAAATATCAAAAAAATGAAAAAAAGATCCCCGTGAAAGTTGGGAAACTTTATCTCAACAATAACATCATTTTCAAAATCTCTCTTTAAGCACTAAAGGACTAACAGACAAGATTTCATCAATTTATTTGAAAATAGCAATTACAAATTATTGTAAATATGGATTTTACATTTTAGTGAAATTAATTTTGAACTTTTTCCATTTTCGTCGAAAGAAAAACAAAGAAAAGGTAAAATTATCAATCATATAAAAATATTTTTCAGTTAAGTAAAAAAGTATATATATTTTTTATTTAAAGTATTTAATTTTTATTCTGATTATATATATATATATATATATATATATATATATATATATATATATATATATATATATATATATATATATATATATATATATATATATATATATATATATATATATATATATATATATATATATATATATATATATATATATATATATATATATATATACTATATATATATATATATATATTGCAAAAAGGAAAAATTAATAATTATTTAAATTTTTAGATATTTATTTGAATATAAATTAATTTAATGGCATAATCGCTCAAACAAAGACTTTAATAAAGCATTGGACTACAAAAGAGAGCTAAGCTTAAAGTTTTACAATTAAAGGTAATAATTTCGAATACCAAGATGATGGCAGATAAAAAGTAACCAAGAACCAATCCGTAAAAGGGAGTTTGCATTTGCTTCAAATTCAAACTTCGCTTATCATTATTCTGAAAGGAAAAATATGACATTTAATATATATATATATATATATATATATATATATATATATATATATATATATATATATATATATATATATATATATATATATATATATATATATATATATATATATATATATATATATATATATATATATATATATATATATATATATATATATTAAACATATTTTTTGTTAGTTACTGACAGAGAGAGAGAGAGAGAGAGAGAGAGAGAGAGAGAGAGAGAGAGAGAGAGAGAGAGAGAGAGAGAGAGAGAGAGAGGTTGTTTGGTTTTAAACCAGCATATTTTTTTTTTTTTTTAAACGAACTAATAAAACTGTATTTCCTTTTTTTTAAGTAATAAATAGGTGCTCTAAATGAAATCATGGCTAATACATCTTAATATTTATATTGTAAATAAGTAGAAGGAAAATATTAGTAACTCAATTTAAAAAAAAAAAATTATAACATCAAAATAAGTTAGCAATAATTAACACTAATAACTTTTAATGATTTATCTTTGAGTCAAAAATTGCTATTAAGATATCAAAGTAAATAAACATTTTTAGGGATTAGTTCCAAGGTTATGTTTGGGAAGGAGGAATTCTTCAAACAGTTTATCTTTCCCAAACTTTTTATATATTACAAATTAGCAGTACACATTTTCCATATATATTTTCTCATAATTTCAAATTGCTGATTTAAAAAACATTGTTAATAGTATGGAGGAAATTGCCTATATATATATATATATATATATATATATATATATATATATATATATATATATATATATATATATATATATATATATATATATATATATATATATATATATATATATATATATATATATATATATATATATATAACAAAAAGTATCGCGATACCCATTATTGATAAAAGATTTTATCGGATAGCAGATAACCCGAAACCGTTATCGCGATAAATTATCGCTACAATAAAATAATATTCTAATGATTAAAAATTAAAAGCAATACTAACAATAATAATAATAATAAAAATAAATAATAACAATAATAATAATAATAATAATAATAATAATAATAATAATAATAATAATAATAATAATAATAATAATAATAATAATAATAATAATAATAATAATAATAAAACAAAATACACACACACACACACACACACACACACACACACACACACACACACACACACACACACACACAATAATCATTAAAATTATTCCTAAATATAGTTAAAATAATAAACTGTATTACATTATCTGCTTTGCTGACAGTCTTAAAAGGAATGCAAAATGACAATGTAATTAACCGTTTATATACAAAATCCAGGAGAGTTAGTTGGTTGTGTATTAGGGCCTTTTTAAAGCAAGTACAAAAAAAATATTGTAGATAATGGTGTAAAAATACTAAATTAAACAGGGATTTAAAACAAGATTATGAAAAATTAAAATAAAGTTAAAACAAAAATAACGTGATTAAAGACCCATCGGAGTTAAGTTCTGGTTTTGTATTTTGGATATGCAAGTTCTCAAGCACCCTCCCTCAGGTAGACCGTACGCCGAGAATAATATTTTAAAGTTTTCTTTAAAGGTTCTATGTTTGTTCTTTATTGAATATGTCCTAATTGCGAAATAGAGGATTTCCAAACATGTGGCTCTTTCATTTAGAACCAACAGACCACTGACTTCGCCTTCGACCCATTCAAGAGAACAATCATAGCATCTCTAAGAAAACTTAAAAATATTATCCCCAGCGTCAGGTTTACTCGAGCAGAGGGTGTTTGAGAGCTTGCCTATGTAAAATACAAAACCAAACCTTAACTCCGATAAATCTTCAATCAGGTTATTTTTGTTTTAATTTTATATCAATATTTTATATTCTTGTTTTAAATCACTGTTTATAGTATATTTACACCATTGTCTCTAATATTTCTCTGTATTTGTTTTAAAAATGTCCTAATACACAAAAAACTCTCCTAGATTTTGTATATAAACGGCTAATTTCATTGTCATTTTGCTTTCCTTTTAAGACTCAACAAAACATGTAATATAATACAGTTTACTATTTTAGCTATATTTAGGCATAATTCTAACTATATTATATCAACTGTTTCTTTATTATTATTATTATTATTATTATTATTATTATTATTATTATTATTATTATTATTATTATTATTATTATTATTATTATTATTATTATTATTATTATTATTATTATTATTATTATTATTATTATTATTATTATTATTATTATTATTATTATTATTATTATTATTATTATTATTATTATTATTATTATTATTTCTTACCATTGTTTTATTTAGTTTTACTTATTTTTTTCGTTATTATTATTATTATTATTATTATTATTATTATTATTATTATTATTATTATTATTATTATTATTATTATTATTATTATTATTATTATTATTATTATTATTATTATTATTATTATTATTATTATTATTATTATTATTATTTTTATTATTATTATTATTATTATTATTATTACTTACTACTACTACTACTACTACTACTACTACTACTACTACTACTACTACTACTACTACTACTCATCTACTACTTTTAGTTTTTAACCATTAGAATACTATATTATTGTAGTTTTAACTTCATTTTAGCTGATGACGTATACATATATATATTATATTATATTATTATTATACATATATATATATTATTATTATTATATATATATATATATATTATATATGTATATATATATATATATTATTATTATTATATATATATATATATTATTATTATTACTCCATATAAACATATATATTTAGTATTATTATTATATAACTATTATGATAATATGTAAAGATAAATATTATTTATATAAATTCATGTATATATATATTTAGATTTTACATATATATATTATTATTATTATTATGTATATTATTATATTATTTATTATTATATATATATAGTTAGTATATATATATATATATTATTATTATTATTATTAAACTTACATGTATTATATTATAAAGATAAATATATATTTATATATTTAAATACATATATATAACAATTAATATATATAATATATATATATAATATATATATATATATATATATATATATTATATATATATATCAATCTATTATCTACTATCTATCTCAATATCATATTAAATATATATCATATAAGACAGTATTAGAAGATATTAGTTGTAGGTGATGTTATATATACATATATATATATATATATATATATATATATATATATATATATATATATATATATATATATATATATATATATATATATATATATATATATATATATATATATATATATATATATATTATTCTCATAGTGGTGTTATGTTCTTGTTAACTTGGGCATGGCATAGCTGTGAGAACCAATGCAGATGGGTCTTTTGTGTGAACCCTCCGACCCCCAGCACGTGTATGTGCATTTGTTATGCATTCGTGCATTAGCATTTACCACATGCACTTTCTTTCAACCTTCTTTCTTTCCCCTCATTTTTCATAAATTTTCCATTCTTTCAATCCACCCTCTTTATCACAGACATCCCTACTACTCATATCCCTGTGTGTGGGGGAGAAAGAATTGCCCACATCGTATGTCCTGCGTGTCGTAGGAGCCGACTAAGGGACGGTGATAGTTGGGTTGGCTGCCTACTACCATCTATTTCTTGCCAGGAATGCTAATGCAGGCCTCGGAGAAGGTCGTGATCGCCGTAAACGACCTTCTAACTTTCGGCGAAATTGTATGAATCGTATTGGTACATGGAATGTCAGAGGAATAAATGTTGAGGAGAAGAGGAGAGAGGTGATGGATGTATTTAGAAAGGGCAAATTTGTAACAAAGATGAAAGGAAACGGTGAAATTAAGTGGTGTGGTGTGAAATGTGTGTGTGCTGGTGTGGAAATGAATGAGAGAGGGAGAGAAGGAGTTGCAATTTTGATGAGTGACCTGTGGTACAAAGCTATGGTAGACTTTGAGTGTGTGAGTCCTAGAATTCTAATGGTTAAATTTAAGTTTGAAAAGGTCAAGGTATGTGTGGTTGTGACGTATGGTCCATCTGAGGGAAACGTTGAAGAGAGTACGATTTTTTTGGGATAATCTGAATGATGCTCTGGATGGGGTGAGTAGGAGCTTCAGATTGATAGTGCTGGGGGACCTGAATGGTTGGATAGGTGATCAAAAAAGGGATGGTATAACAGGTGGTTTTGGGGTGGCGGGAGAAAATGAGAATGGTAGGAAGGTGATTGATTTCTGTGAAGAGAGAGGTATGTGTGTAAGTAATACTTTCTTTAAACACAAGAGTATCCATAAGTATACTAGAGTTGGTGTAGGTAGAGATGGTATCGAAGTGAAAAGTATGATTGATTTTGTGTTGGTGAAGAAGGAGATGTTGAAGTATGTGTTGGATGTTAAATCAGTGAGGGGTTTAGGAATGGGATTATCGGATCATTATATTGTTCTATATAAAATTAAGTTAGTGGGGCTTGGATGGAGAGGAAGGTGATACGAAAGAAGTGGGTAAAATTAAGAGTGAGAAGTTAAGTGAACAAGGTAATAGGGATAAGTAAATCGTTGAATGTGAACGAGTTGGATACTGTCAAAATCTGGGGCAAATGAAGGAAGCAATTGTTATCAGTGCAAAAGGTGGATGTGCTAAAATAGGAAGTAAGAATGTTAACAGTGAATGGTGGAATGGAAGAGGTGATGAAAGCGGGTTAAAGGTAAAAAGAAGTGGTTGAATGTACAGCAAATGATGAAGTTTCAAAGAAAGATGCTTGGAATTATATAAGGAGGAAAGAAGAAATACTAAAACATAAGTAGGAGAAAAGAAGAGGTAAATGAACAGTTTGGAAGGAGGGATGAATGAGGATATACAAGGGAATAGGAAGCTCTTGAAGCGGGAAAGGTTAAGAATGAGAATAAGGGAATCTGCTTAGAATAACTAATAGAGATCTTGTAACTGATGAAATGGATGTGAGGGGAGTGTGAAAGAACACTTCGAAAATCTGCACAATATTAACAGTAATGATGAGGTGTTAGTGAATGTGTGGGGTTTTGATGGTGCAAGAAGGAATAGGTATTTTGGGGATGAGGTTATTAGTAAGGAGGAGGTAATGGGTAGAGTGAGAAAGTTGAAGAATGGGAAATCTGCAGGTATAGATGAAATTACTAGTGAAATGATCAAGAGCGGAGGCGAGATGGTGATTGATTGGATTTGGAAGTTGTGTAATAAAGCGTTTATGGAGGGTATAGTTCCAAGGGATTGGAGGAGAGCGGTAATAGTACCCTTATATAAGGGTAAGGGAGAAAAGGGGAACTGTAGAAATTATAGGAGAATAAGTTTATTGAGTGTTGTAGGGAAGGTATATGCTGGTATTTTGGTCGAAAGAGTGCGTCGAGTGACTGAGGGACTGATTGGTGAAGAACAAGGTGCGTTTAGGAGTGGTAGAGGATGTGTGGATCAAATCTTTACATTGAAACAAATGATTGAGAAAATGAGGGAGAAGAAGAATAAATTATATTTAGGTTTTATGGATTTACAACAGGCGTATGATAGAGTTAATAGGGAAGCTTTGTGGCAGGTATTAGTGATATATGGTGTTGGTGGTAGGCTTCTGAATGGAATCAAAGTATGTATGACGATAGTGAAGCGTGTGTAAGAATAAATGGTGTCAATGGTGATTGGTTTAGGATTAATAGCGGAGTGAGACAGGGTTGTGTTATGTCTCCTTGGTTATTCAATTTGTATATGGATGGGATTATGAAAGAATTCGAGGTGGGGATGGCAGGAAATGGTGTTAGAAT
>JABUQX010148214.1:17500-20000 GCA_015478945.1 Trachelipus rathkii | reverse complement strand
ACCGCTTTGTTTTCTTTAGTGAAATTCAAATTTGTAAATACGAAACAATTTGCAAAATTAGCTCTCATGTGTCAAATTTATCGTCTCGAACGAAAAATTCATAATATATTTAGGAATAATTTTGAATTTAGTTTTTCTTTGGAACTTGAAGTTATAGTACAGTTTGTTTTAACTCTTGCTTTTATTTGTGTTATAATTAAAAGAACAATCTGAGCGTGTTTCTCTACATTAAAAATGATTAAGACTTTTTGAGAAATGCAATGTGGCAGCACAGGCTTTCGGCTGCAGCTGTGCTCTCAGTAGAAAACGATTTTATCGTTAATATTTGCTCAATACAAGAACGGCGAAGACCGATTTTCTTTTAAATAAAAAAACTGATGTCATTATTTGACACTTATGGAAGTAAAAAAGTAACAAAATTAAAAAGAATTAAAATATTTTTACAGTGGAAATATTCAAGATTGGCCCAGTCAGTAGAAATTTTTTGCGTTAGAGTCGCTTGGGTCGAATCGTGGAGTCAGTACTCTCTCTCTCTCTCTCTCTCTCTCTATATATATATATATATATATATATATATATATATATATATATATATACTTACAACTTTCTATCTATATATATATATCTTTCTTTATATCTTCTTCTCTCTTCTCCTTTTATATATATATATATATATATAGTGGTGAGTTGTGGTCGATTCGCACCGGTTCGATGAGCATACCGGTAGTTAAAAGCTCTCATTCAGGAAAGCAAACTGGGTGTTAACATTAACAAATAAGCTTGAAAACCTGTTGTTAAAAAATTTTGACAAACTCTGCTACTTTATTTGAAATATATATTAACATATATATATATATATATATATATATATCTTTATATATAACCATATATATATATGTATATTATATATATATATATATATATATATTTATATCTTTCTATATATATATATATATATATATATACTATACTTATATATATATATATATAAGCAGTGGTGGTTATACAGAACAACAACGAATTCCTACTGGTGTTATGTTAACTTTGGCACCAATCTCTCGAATATTTCCAAATTTTCGGTTAGCTCAAAAAACCGGTGTCATTCTACACCTTATCTTATATATAACCATAGCATATCTGCTGCTATGCTAACTTTCATATATATATATATAATATATATATATATATATATATATATATATATATATATATATATGTATATATATATATATATATATATATATATATATATATATATATAACATATATATATATATATATATATATATATATATATATATATATATATATTTTTATATATATATATATATATATATATATATATATATAACTATATATATATATATACTAACTCAGATGGGGGATTAAAAATAGAAACTTGAGGTCCTCAATTCCCCCGAATCACCTCGTAATCCACCGGTTTTGTAAACAATGCTCTCGAAGGAATCTAGACGAAAAAGGAAACATAAAACAGGAGCCATAAACAATTGTTTGTTATGATGAATAGGGGCTACAATAAATATTGTAAATTATCTTTTATTGTTGGGATTATAAATTAGTATATAAAAGTTTGATTTATTTATAATTTCTTTATTGATTAATTAATTTTTATTGTTGATATTTATTATCAATTAGGAATCATTTTATTTTTATTAACTACCTTGAAGCATGAACAAATATATATATATATATATATATATATATATATATATTTAAAGTATATAGCTATATATATATATATATATATACCTATTATATATATATATATATATATATATATATATATATATATATATATATATATATATATATATATATTAAGAGGCAAATCCTAGCGCGCATACTGGCAGCGATGAAATTACCTCCCATTTGGCTAATGGTATGTAGGGTCTCCCATGACATTCCATTGCCTAATGATTCGCCTTTCTCTTCTGCGTTCATATCCACACTCATCCTCCAGAAAACATCTTACAGACACCACCCTTTTTATCCATATATCATATGCACATGCTTACATAAAGACCCCTCTTCTAGGCAACATCTTACTGACATCCCTATCCCTTATATTCCTATGTGTGGGGGAGAGCTGACATCGTATGTCCTGCGTGTTGTAGAAGGCGAAAAAGACAGTGGTAGTTGGGTTGGCTGCCCACTGCTTTTATCTTTTGCCAGGAATGCTAATGCATGCCTCGGAGAAGGTCATTGATCATATGGCGACCTTCCTATCTTTCGGCAGTAGCCAAGATCATAATAGATTTTTATGTAATATCAGAGGGAATATCATACAGGGGAGAAGAGGAGGAGGAACGATGGGTGTATTGAGAAAGGAAAATTCAGTTTCCTCACGTTGTGACTGAAACAAAGATGAAAGGAAACGGTGAAAATGAGTGGTGTGGTGTGGTGTGAAATGTGTTTGTGCTGGTGTGGAAAGGAATGAGAGGGGGAGAGAAGTTGCAATTCTGATGAGTGACTTGTGGTA
>JABUQX010148214.1:2500-5000 GCA_015478945.1 Trachelipus rathkii | reverse complement strand
AAATACAGCATTCCTCTTACACATGTGAAATACAATAAAAATTCTAATACTTCCCTAAAATACTTCGAATTATTTTCAAAAATAACAGTTCGATTATATATTTACTATTATCAATTCGGCATTCAATAGATTCTATGTAAACGATTACTCAGCAAAAAGAAAGAGCCTTCTTTTCTATAGCTTCTTATAGGCAAGGGAAAACAACCGGGTGAAAGAAGTTTCCTATTGGGGTTTCCCCAGTCCCTTTTATATATAGCTTTATTTTTTAATTAAGAACCTAAAATACATGAAATAGGTAGGTCAAGGTTTACTGAAATAAAGTTTTTAAACTTAGCAATTAAAAATTTATAGTATACAAATTATCTTGAATCTTGATTAATAATAAAGTTTCTTGGGGGAAATATAATATTTTATATTATTAATTTTGATCTTGAACATTGGATATATTAAAATGAACTTTACTTAATAAACTATATCAATAAAATGCTACGTAGTTATTAGTATTAACAGAGACTACTACTACTACTACTACTACTACTACTACTACTACTACTACTACTACTACTACTACTACTACTACTAATACCACACCCATAATACTAATAATAAAAATAATAATAATAATAACACTACTACTACTACTACTACTAATAATAATAATAATAATAATAATAATAATAATAATAATAATAATAATAATAATAATAATAATAAAATAATAATAATAATAATAATAATAATAATAATAATAATAATAATAATAATAATAATAATAATAATAATAATAATAATAATAATAATAATAATAATAATAAATATTGAAGGTATTAATATTTGTATACTATTAGATTTAGACTGTTAATATAATTTTTTTTACACATTACCACCACTCAAAGAGGGGTAAAAAACAAAAGGAAAGTAAACCCAACCAATCCCTTGTCTAACGCAATTTCCTAAGGTGGACACGGGGTGGGTCTTAAAGAGAGGAAGATTGAATACAACAGGAAAAACGGATGAGGGCAAGGTGTTCCACAGAAGATGTGGTTGGAAAGAAGGAGGCACCGCAACGAACGAGCCTTGGGTCACATAATATTCATATGCGAGCAAGGCAATCCTTGTGCTACGAGGGCGACGCAGTGGTGGAGGAATGGGAGAGAGATCAGCTCCTAGAGCATCTGCTGTTGTAATACCTATAGAAAAGAGATAGTGCCCCAATGTTACGTGGCAGATAAAGAGGTTCAAGGGAGTTTGAAAGTAGGGTACAGTTTATGAATCTCTTAACTTTAGCCTCAACCCTATTCAAAAGATGGGTGGAACCGGAGCCACCCCAAGTCTTAGAACAGTACTCAATTCAAGGGTGGATAAGACTCTTATATAGCTGTAGTAACTGAGCAGAAGAAACAAATTCCTACAATCTGAACAGATTTCCCAGCTTATTTGAGGTCAATTTAGCAACCGTTGCGATAATAATAGGTTTAAAAGACAGTTTGATGTTTCTGTTCAGTCCAAGAATGTTTATGTTGTTCACAGGTGAGATGTTAGAGCCGTCGAAGGTGATAGGAAAGCTGGGAGGTGTTTTTGAGAGGAAGATGTTAAGAAGTTAAGATGTTAAGAAAGTTGAATTTCACAAGATTGCGGTGACCCCACCGAGAAATCCCGTCCAGATTGGCAAGAATTGAATCGGAAAGCTGTAGACGAGAGGCAACTCTAGATGCAAACGAGGGAGCAGATTTGAAATGAGTGGAAGAATGGAGAGTTGAGTCATCGGCATAAGAGTGAACAGAGTTAGAAGTGCAGCTAAGAAGATCGTTGATGAAAAGTAGGAATAAAGTTGGGGATAGAGCAGAACTTTGAGGAACACCACAATTAATGGGAAAGGAGGAAGAGGTCTCTCCATTAACAGGAGTAGAAATGGAACTATCTGAAAGAGAACTAGACATGAATAAGCAAAAAGAAGGAGGAATCTTAAAGGAAAGGAACTTAGAGAGTAATGACGCGTGCCATACCCGGTCAAAAGCCTTTGATATGACAAGCGAAACCACAAATGACTCTCCATAATCCCTAAGGGCAGAATACCATAGATCAGTGAAATGGGAAGTATGTCACAAGTTGACCTCGAGCACTGAAAGCCATACTGATGATCTGAAAGAAGAGAATAAGATTCCAGATGATCCAGGAAATGAGAGTTAAGGAGAGTTTCAAAGATTTTATAGATAGTATACAAGTTAGAGCTATAGAACGATGGTTAGAAAGAACAAAGTGGCTACCCTTTTTCGGGATCGGCAGAGCAGATATGGGCGCTTCTAGCACAGGAAAATTTTTAGTATTAAGGCATATAGAGTAGAGTTGAACTAGGACAGGCCCCAGCTCAGAAGCACACTTCCTCAAAACGCGGGGAGGAATGCCATCCGGGCCACTAGCATTCCTGACGTTTGTGTAACATAGGATTCCATGTACTTGATCATGAGAAATGGCAGGTAGATATATGGGACAAATGAGA
>JABUQX010148213.1:5000-20556 GCA_015478945.1 Trachelipus rathkii | reverse complement strand
TGAGTTCCCACTAATTAATGGTACTGAGGGGGCGGTAAGGCTGGGCTTTCTTTTCGACTTGTGTCATGTTCTTCTACTGCTTTTCTTTTCCGATGCCCGTCACGCACCTTATCCCATTCTTGGGAAAATATAAGGAAGATGAAGAAGAAGAAGAAGAAGATATATTTCCATTTTGATTATGGTATGTATGACTTTCCAGTGCCTAATGGTTTGCCTTTCTGTTCTGTGTTCACATCCACACTCATCCTCCAGACAACATCTCAGAGACAACACCATCTTTTATCCACATATTATATACACATACTTCTATCAATACCCCTCTTCTATACAAAATCTTACAATCCCTTATATCCCTATGTGGGGGAAAAAATTGCCGACATCCGTATGTCCTGCGTGTCGTAGAAGGCAACTAAGTGATGGTGGTAGTTGGGTTGGCCCACCACTTATCTTTTGCCAGGAATGCTAATGCATGGCTCAGAGAAGGTCGTGATCGCAGTAAGCGATGTTCTATCTTTCGGCGAAAATGTATGAATCGTATGGATACATGGAATGTCAGAGGCATAAATGTTGAGAAGAGGAGAGAGGTGATGGATGTATTTAGAAAGGGCAAATTTGATTTGCTAGCTGTGACTGAAACAAAGATGGAAGGAAACGGTGAAAATGAGTGGTGTGGTGTGAAATGTGTTTGTGTTGGTGTGGAAAGGAATGAGAGGGGGATAGAAAGATTTGCAATTCTGATGAGTGACTTGTGGTAGAGAGCTATGGTAGATTTTGTGTGTGTGAGTGCTAGAATTCTAAAAGTTAAATTTAAGTTTGAATAGGTAAAAGTATGTGTGTGCGACATATGGTCCATCTGAGGGTAATGGTTAAATTTAAGTATGAATAGGTAAAAGTATGTGTGATGTTTTGGATGGGGTGAGTAGGGGATTTAGTTCATTTGTCACATATCTGCCCACCTAAGGATTTTTTTTTTACAGTTGTCACCACCACTCACAGTCAGAGCCTTATTCAAGGAGGGGGTGTAGTACGCTCAAAAGTTCACTCTCTAGGTAAATTACGCAGATGAGCACAGACGCAGGCTTTAAAGTGAGGGAGATTAAATTCAGCAGGACATGCAGAAGATGGAAGAAAATTCCACAGAACAGGCGGGAAAGAAGGAAGCACCACAGAGAACTAGCCTGGAATTACCAATATCAACACAGATACAGCACTCCTTGTGCTACGAGGGCGTCGTAAAGGTGGTGGTACGCAAATGATAAGTTCCCTCGAGCACTTGCCGCTGGGGTGCCTGTAGAATAGAGATAACAGTTTATAAACAGAACAGTTTATAAGCCTTTTGGCCTTTGACTCGACCCTATCCAAAAGCCAGGTGAAACCAGAGCCCCCCCAGATATGAGAGCAGTACTCCATACAAGGGCGGATGAGACCCTTGTTTGGCTGGAGCAACTGAGAAGAGGGAAAAAAGTCTCGCAGTCTAAACAGAACTCCCAGTTTCTTTGAGGCCGCCCTAGCAACCGTTGTGATGAGGTTTCCAAGACATTTTTTTTGTTTATGTTAAGGCCAAGGATGTTTATATTGTCAACAGGAGAGACGAGAGAACCGTCGAAAGAGATAGGAAAGTTAGAATGCGTTTTAAAGAAGGAGATTTGCAGAAGTTGGGTTTTTAAAGAATTGAATTTCACAATGTTGAGAGACCCCATCCGGAAATTCTATCCAGATCAGGGAGAATAGAATAGGAAAGATTAAGACGAGAGGCAATTCTAGAAGTAAAAGAGGGAGCAGAATTGATATGAGTTGAAGAATGAAGGGTCGAGTTCATCGGCCTTTGTGTTTATATATAGAGGTCCAGGTGAGAAGATCATTGTCAATGAAAACTAGAATAAATTGGGAAATAAACAGAACCCTGAGGAACACCACTATTGACAGAAAGAGAAGAAATCGCCCCATCAACAACAGCCATTGAGCCATTTGAAAGGAAAATAGACATAATTAAGCAAAGAGAATGAGGAAACCCAAAGGAAGAGAACTTTTGAGAGCAGTAATGTGCCACACTCGGTCAAATGCTTTGGATATGTCGCGCCACCACGCAAGTCTCCCGTAGTTCCTAAGAGCTGAAAAACTAAATCAGCTAGATAGGAAAGTATATCGCCAGAAGAACCTAGAGCGTTGAAAGCAGTACTGGCTATCGGAAAGAAATGAATGAGTTTCCAGATAATATAAGAAGTGAGAGTTAAGAAGGGTTTCAAAGATCTTAGATAGAATACAAGTGAGAGCTATAGCGCGATAGTTAGAAGGATCAGAGCGGCTTCCTTTTTACGGAATAGGTTGGACATGTGCGAGCTTCCAACACTGAGGGAAAGTGCTAGTATTGAGACATAGGGAGTATAGTTGAACGAGGGCAGGGGATAGCTCGGACACACTCCCTCAAAACTTGGGAGGAATGCCATCTGGGTTACCCGTCTCCTATCCTTCATGGATTTCAGGAGCCATGCACCCGATCAAATGTTATCACAGGCAAAGACATAGGACACCTGAGAGGAGAAGAGGAGGAAGAGAAATGCCAGAATCGTCTAGGTTTGAGTAGTGGAAAATAGGAGGTTGAAGAGAATGGCCTTTTCAGTTGGAGAATTAACAACAGAACCATCAGAGGAAAGGGAGATTTACAGAAGTTGGGTTTTTAAATGTTTTTGTCAAGAGACCAGAAAGATTTGTCAGTAGGAGAACCAAGGAGGCTAGCGCACTTTCGTTTGATGAGAGCCCGGCTCGATGAAGAGTATCTCTGCAACGATTTTCTAGAAGAATGAAAATTGCTGAGCATTGGAGAACAAGAATTTTTTCCACCCTCGATGCCACTCCGTTCTAGCCTGAATGGCCAGAGAACAAGCACGATCGAACCATGGTTAATGAGGAGAGAAAGACTTAGTTGAAGAAGGAATGAACTTGCTAGTCCCATCAACGATTACAGCTCCCTCCTTATCTTTTAAATATTTATACATCCATCATTATTCCTAACTGAGGTAGCCAATTTGCTATCATCTGCAAACTTGGAAACCTTACATTTAAGTCCCTGGTCTAAATATTTTATACATATATGAGGAACAGCCACTGACCTAAGAAATCGTTACGGACCACAAACATGTCTTCTCATTTCCATTAATAAATACTTTTCATATTCATTAATTATTATTATTATTATTATTATTATTATTATTATTATTATTATTATTATTATTATTATTATTAAAATTAAGAGACTTAAGAGACTACAACTTAGATCGCTTGTATATATATATATATATATATATATATATATATATATATATGCAGTTCTACATATATATATATATATATATATATATATATATATATATATATATATATATATATATATATATATATATATATATATATATATATATATATATATATATATATATATATATAGAGAGAGAGAGAGAGAGAGAGAAATTTTTTTAAATATATTTTTTCAAATCGTCATCGTCAAAATTTACTATAATCGTCATCGGCAAAAATTTCATAATCGTCCCATCACTAATATATACAGTGGCGGCGATAACGGGCCCGCAGGGTCCGCGGGGCGGGGGGGCCCCGGAGTACGAGGGGCCCCTTACAGAGTCCAACTGTGAAACCAAACGGAAAAATTAATTTCTTCTCATTTGTTAATAAACAATAGTCAGCTGTTTCACAAAAAAAAAAAAAATCGCATATTAAACAATTTCTTTTAAAATAAAATAAGATATCTTTTCAGAATACTCGTATATGAATATGACATAATAGGTACCGGAATATGCGGAAATATTCTCCAATTTTCGGTCGACTCTTCCCAAAATGATGACAGATCGAATATCAGGGGTTGTATATAGGCTACCTTTTTAACTATATAATTGTGGCGATCAGGCGGGGTCATACCTTACACTATAGAATGATGGCGATCAGGCGGGGGCGGGGGGAGAATCCTCTTTATTTTTTTTTAAATATGTTTAAATGAATTTGCAATGCCTTCATTGTTATTAATTAGTGGTGAAGTGTTGTTTTTTTTTTTTTTTGGCTTCATTTTTTTTTTTTTATTTTTATATATATATATATATATATATATATATATATATATATATATATATATATATATATATATATATATATATATATATATATATATATATATATATATATATATATATATATATATATATATATATATATATATATATATATATATATATATATATAAGTGTTTATATTAGCGGTCATATGTATCTTAAAAACTCTTAATACTACAGTAAAAATGAATACATTTTTTGGAATCAGCGTAAAATTTTATTTATGAAACACTTAAAAAATTAAAAAAAATCGGTTTAAAAAAAAGTGAAATAAAATGTAGAATAGTAATTTTAAACTTATTTTGGTACATGTGAATTTAATGGCTCGTTTTCTTGCGTAGTTTTTTTTATACTGAAAAAGTTTATAATACCATATAATTGACAAAAGTAATCTTTTTTAAATGTTATTATTATTTTATTACTTTATGGTGTGAAATTCATTAAATCTGTAGTCCTTTACTTTTTTTTTTAATTTTTGGTAAGAATTATATGCATATATATATATGTTCCCCGTCGGCTCGAGCCCTCTAATGTGCCGTATATATATATATATATATATATATATATATATATATATATATATATTTATGTGCGGTATATATATATATATATATATATATATATATATATATATAAGTATTTAATTTTGTGCACGTGAGAGAGATTTAGCGATTTCAGACCCCGTTACAAATTTTAGACCCCGTTACAATGAACTGTTTTTAGAGATGGCAGATGTTTGATAGAATTTTTCATTTAACACAAACATATTAATTGTTATTTATTACTCATTTATTACATTAATTATACTTAAATAATACTTTTCATAGCTAAAATTTTACGCTGATTCCAAAAATGTATTCCTTTTTACTGTAGCATTAATGGCTTTTAAGATACATATGACGGCTAATGTAAACGCTGGCCATATATATATATATATATATATATATATATATATATATATATATATATATATATATATATATATATATATATATATATATATATATATATATATATATAGGAATATATAATTAAATATAGAAATAATGTCGGATAAACGATGCTATTTGAGTGGTTCGCAAAAAAGAAAAAAGAAAAATCAGACAGTCGAAAATGTAGCAAAACTTCCAAAGATTGATTCATTTTTCAAAAATCCTGCGTCCGAGTTAAATATTGATTGTATTGCTTCTACATCGAGCTCTGTGAACCTTATTGAAATTAGAAGTACACAAGAGGTAAAGGATAGTTCAAAAGAATGTGAAACCGACGTTAACAATGACGTTGATAGATGCGTTATCGAAAACTCTACCGTGGCTAAGATTTCATATAAAAATAAATCCCAAAATGAAATTGGATTTTTTCCTATGCCTCTTTCTAAGGAAGCCAGAGAAAAAATTTTAGCCGGTGAACCATGCCGTCCTTTAGGTCCCTTTCCTAAGGATATAATTTCAAAAAGATCATTCAGTGCTGAATATTATTCATATGCAACTATAACTGGCCAAAAAATCGAAAGATATTGGCTTTGTTATTCTCCCAAATTAGATGTTGTTTATTGTGAGCCTTGTTGGCTGTTCAATGAATGCCCTGAATCAAGAAGTTGGCGTATAGGCATTCGTGATTGGCAGGGGCTTAGTAAGAAAATTAAAAAACATGAATTTAGCAAATCACATTTACACGCTTTTATGACTTATGGTATGTGGAAGAAAAATAAAACTATCGTTGATCAACTCTCGGAGGATCATCGGAAGTGGAAAGAAATTTTTACCCGCATTATCGATGTGGTGAGAACACTGGCAATGTGTTCATTACCATTTCGTGGTCATAGAGAAAATACAGAATCAATTGGTCCCGAGTCTGGAAACTTTTTAAATAAATCGATATGACTCTTTACTTAGAGCTCACTTAGCAAATGAGAAAAGTAGAAACAAATATTTACATCATGAAATACAAAATGACATGATTAGTATACTTGCATGTTCAGTTATGAAAACATTATTATTCAGAATAACCTCAGCTCCGTATTATTCATTAATTCTAGACACCACACAAGATATCTCCAAAAGAGATCAGTTGAGTATCGTGATTAGATATACAACACTGACAGAAAAAAATCCCGGTGAAAATTCTCTGCAGATACACGAGTCGTTTTTGGGTTTCGAAGAAGTCGGTGATCAAACAAGTGAAACATTTGAGAATTCAATATTGTTATATTTGAAGGAAAAAGGAATTGATATTCAAAAATGTCGAGGACAAGGCTACGATGGCGCGTCTAATATGAGTGGACAGTACACTGGACTACAGAAAAGAATTAAAAATATAGTTCCAACAGCTGAGTACGTACATTGTGCAGCACATAACCTGAATCTTGTGCTGAATGATTCAGTCTCTAACATTACCGAGGTCAGTCAATTTTATGATATTGTTCAGCAAACGTATGTTTTCTTTAGCGGAAGTTTACCCCGTTGGCAAGCTCTCAACAAAACACTAGAAGGAGAACTAGCAAGGAAAAAGATTATCAAAAAGTTGTGTCCGACAAGATGGGCATCACGAAATGATTGCCTTTTGGCATTGAAACAAAACTTTCAATGTGTAATGAAGTGTCTAACGAAAATTATACTGTCTAGTCACAATAAACAGGAAGTAGAACAGGCCCTCGCCATTAGGAAACATCTGGACTCCTTTCAGTTTATACTAATGATCACCCTACAAAACAAAATTCTTGAAAACATTAGCAGAGCTTCTGAAAGTGTACAAAGTAAGTCAGTTGATCTTCATAAAGCATGTTTCTTCCTGAGTCACGCCAATGAAGAATTACAACATTTGAGGAGAAACTTCTCCGAATTCTTCCTTGAAGCAAAGCAATTGGCACTTACATGGAATATTTCATGTGAACTAAAACAGAAACGCAGACGAACTGTTAAGCGTTATTTTGATGAAATAGCATCGGACTACAGAATAGACAATCCTTTGAAAGCTTTTGAAATAAATATATTTAATACATCGCTGGATATTGCAATTAATCAGATCAAAAATAGATTCGTTAGTTTACGAACGGTTGCAGAAAACTTTTCATTTTTGGAACCAAAAAGCTTAACAAAACTGACTGAGAAGGAAATTTCAGAAAAAGTAAACATCCTCATAAGCAAATACCCCAGTGACATTACTTGCAATCTAATTTCTGAAGTGTTATTATTTAGAAGTTTATTAGGTAAAGAGATCGATACGAAAAGAAATATCAGAGATATTGCCCGACTACTTATCGAAGAAAACGGCTTCCTGTTAAGTAGCTTTCCCGAACTAATAGCAACAATACAGCTATATTTTACTCTACCAGTTACAACAGCAACTGCAGAGAGAAGCTTCTCAAAATTAAAACTTATAAAAAATTACTTGAGAAGTACTATGAGCCAGTCAAGACTGAGCGACTTGGCAATTCTGAGTATCGAGCATGAAGAAACACGAGCAATTAATATTGATCAAGCAGTCAACGTATTTCTTCTTCAAAAGAAGCGAAGATTAGGAAAAATTTAAAGAAGGTAAATATATATATATATATATAAACCATATATATATATATATATATATATATATATATATATATATATATATATATATATATATATATATATATATATATATATATATATATATATATATATATATATATATATATAAAAAATATATATATATATATATATATATATATATATATATATATATAAACCATGCATATTCCACTGGTTGTTTGTAATGTAAATTAAAGCCCAGTAAATCACTTGTAATCTTTTAAATATATATGATGGAATAAAAGTGTTTTTATATATATATATATATATATATATATATATATATTATATATATAAATATATATATAAAATATATATATATATATATATATATATATATATATATATATATATATATATATATATATATATATATATATATATATATATATATATATATATATATACATATATATAAAATTGAGGGGCCCCAGCAAAATTTTATGGAATATATATATATATATATATATATATATATATATATATAATTTTTTATATGTATATATATATATATATATATATATATATATATATATATATATATATATATATATATATATATAAAAATAGTTATTTATATATATATATATATATATATATATATATATATATATATATATATATATATATATATATATATATATATATATATATATATATATATATATATATATATATATATATATATATATATATAGTTACTACATTGGAGGGCTACACTGCTTCCAGGAAGTTTTTTCTCTGAAGTGTTTTATGTGTAGGTTGGATATGGAGTCTGGACCTGTTGCTGTTGAATTTTTGAGGGTTTTAATGGTTTCTGTTATCATGATTGTTGTGAATGGGGGTGGGAGGTTGTGGTCTAATTTGAGTTTTCTGAGTTGTTTTTTTGTTTTCCTATTATCGGGGTGGGTTGGTTTACGGGAGATGTTAGCGTAATGTTTAGCAAGACTGTCTGATTGTTGTTTTGGGGAAGGGAGGGAGTTATTGGGTAAAGATGGGGATTCGTGGGATTGTGGGGGGTTGTTTCGTGAGTTGTTTAATTTTTTGATGACTTGCCAGGTTTTCTTATTGTCTATGCGCGAGATGTTTTGTTGTAAGTATTCAGAAAACTTATTTGTAGTGTTGGTGGTTATGAGGTTGGAGATTTGGGTGTTTAGGTTTGTTATTTGGTTAGAAATGTGTGGGGTATATGGATTGAGTTTTCGGAGGGAGTTTCTTTGTTTAATGAGTTGGCTGATATTGGGGTTGAGTTTGGGGTTGTATGATTTTCTGTGGCCTTTGGGTATATAAAGGTTTGCAGATTTGATGATTGTGATGGTGGTTGGCTGATGTGGCTCTGATAGTTAGTGTATGCAGGCCAGTTTGCTTTTTTTGTAGTTAGTGTATGTAGTAGTCTTTTTTTGTGGGCATTGTTGGGGGGAATTTAGGGAAATAAGAATAGTAGGGGATTGGTTGACTTGGGAAGGGATTCGAGTGGGGAGGTTTTTGGAATTAAGGATATTTAGGGATTCTAATTCGTTAAGGATATGGTTGCCTCGGGGGTCGGAAGGGTAGTCTTTATACCAGGCAGTGTGGTGGGCATTAAAATCGCCTCCGAGGATGAGGTTTGGGTATGTGGATAAGGTTATGAGTGGGGGTGTGAGGTTCTTTGGGGTGGGGTGGGGTGGCGAATGTAGAGATTGAAGATGTTATAAGTGGTCTTGTTCAGGAGGGTGGAACAGGATTGGGATTTTATTAGTGCGTTTGGTAATAAAGTGGAGGTGTCGGAAGTTGTGTTGTGGTAAGTAATGTTGTTATGGATATCAGTGTTGAGAGGGAGTGTTGAGGGGGTGGGAGGTGGGGTGTTTTGGGGGAGGGAGGCTTCTTGTATGATGGCTATATGGATGTTGTATTTTTTGAGGAAATGGTAGAGTTCTATTGATTTATTGGTTAGGCCGTTGATATTTAATTGTAATATATTGAGTGTTAGGGGGTTAGTTTTGGGAGGGGGAGGATTTTGAATAATAGTGGGAGGGTTGCAAATTGCACAGGAGAAGCCTGAGTTATTTCTGGGGAGGTTTTGGAATGGGGAGCAGGTCAGGTGAATCCACTTGTGACAACTTTCACATTGAATGCTATTTAGTCCGACTAGTAGTTGGCATATGGGGCAATAATATCTAAGGGGACCTGGGTTTTTCTCGACATCACCCGACCGAAGGAGAAGCAGTCCCATCACCAAGAAAAAAGAAACAGCTAGAAGAGACAGACAGGAGACATTGTTGAAAGAGTGAGATAAAGGCAACAGAAAAACAAAGTTATATACGACCTGTGGGCCCGGCGTCAGCCTGGCTCCTTTCTTCAGTGACCCTCTGGGTGGAGGGGGGTATTTGAGAGGTCTTTCTGTGTGGGGTGTATATATATATATATATATATATATATATATATATATATATATATATATATATATATATATATATATATATATATATATATATATATATATATATATATATATATATATATATATATATATATATATATATATCAATTTAAAGTTGTACTGAAGGTTAATTGTAATAAAATTATAAATTATTTCAAAAAATTTAATTTTTACATAGAAACCCTTTTTTTAAGCCTAAAAAGCGGGTATATCCAATCAAATAAGCAGACTTTTTATGTTTGTATATGTTAAAAGAAATTCTCAGTTTATAAGTAGGATACTGCGTTTTTAAAAATTGATCAACAAGGGGGGTGGGGGGGAATTTTTTTTTTAACACCTTATAACTTTTTTAAAAATTGTTGTACAGATTTTTTTATTCATGCCTTTTTTATAGATCTATAAATTCCCTTTAAAATGCATTTTGAATTTTGATTCTGCATTAAGTAGAACCAAAGTTATCAGTCTTTGAAAGAAGTGAGTATCGCGGAACCCCCCAAAATTGGGGGGACTGTTTTGCAGCCCCTACTCAAAATTGGAACCTAATATTTTAGGGAAGTGAGTTTTGTGCCAAAATGAGTTTGTATACCAAATTTCATTAAAATCGGAGGGGGTTGGGTGCAACTTTGCAAAAATTTTTGCATGATTTGTCAGAGAAACCATATATATATATATATATATATATATATATATATATATATATATATATATATATATATATATATATATATATATATATATATATATATATATATATATATATATATATATATATATACTCGTAAAATGGGGGAAAACCGGTCAAAAATCACCGTTTTTTTTTTTTAATGAATCATGAAAAATCGAAATTTTAAGTTACATCTATACTTAATAGTTTTTTCTCACATTTAGAGTTTCCTTAATGTTTTAGAATAATGAAAATAATAAAAATCTCGAAATGAATATTTTTAAAATTTTTTTGAAAAATTCCATTTTCAAAAAATTGAATTCGGGAAAAGCCGGTCATTAAATATTATTTCTTTTGTGCTTGTCCAAACTAATTATAATTATAATTTAAATGTTAAATAGAGTCTAATAATATTATAGAATTAATTTGGATTGAAAAACACAAGTCTAAGTTATATTTTTTTAACATTTTGCAAACGTTGATTTTTTACAAAATTTTGAAATTTTTTTTTCATTTTTTTATGCTAAATAAGCATTGAAAAAAATGAATTATGACAATAATTTTTAATAATTTCTAATAATAATAATAATATTTCAACTTTTTTACAAAATAGACACTTTATATTACGAGTAGGCCTATGTACGCACATTTCACGTGAACTTTTTGACGAAAAAATTTTCACAATATTATAATTTAAATTAATTCAATCAATTTTAATAATTTTTAATAATAATAATAATAATAATTGCACTTTTTTAAAAAAAAGGCTTTTTTTTTTTTTTTTTTTTTTTTTTATATCGAGTATGTACGCACATTTCACGTGAACTTTTTTTTTATCCTTACACTAGATAGAAGAAAGATATGTATAGAAAACATTAAACAAATGTCTTATAGTCTACCATACATAAAAATTAGAACAAAATATTATTGAAAACTAAAAAAAATGGACATTTTTTTTACAAGTTTATACTGACCGGCTTTCCCCGACGCCCGACCGTTTCCCGAAATTGAAAAAATTGAAAAAACTTAATAACTTTAAAAATAAGCTTAATATTTTAAATTTTTTACATGGAAAATGTTAAAAATAGACTTCCCAATATGCATCTAAGTCAAAATTCTGATATCTTAATTCTACGAGATTCACGAGGTCTTAGAATTTTTTTGCAAAAAAAAAAAAAAAATTTTTTCCAACTTTGGGAAATTTTTTTGACTAGTAGGTGTAAGTTATTTACTTAAATTTTTATATATGGTTAAAATATAATCTATTTGCTACTTAAAAAACCTTTTTCGAATTGAAAAATATTTTAATTTAAAAAGTTATTAACAATATTATAAAGTGACCGGTTTTCCCCTCCGTGACCGGTTTTCCCCCATTTTACGGTATATATATATATAGCACACCCTATCCCTCAAATCAGAAATGCCACTGATATATATATATATATATATATATATATATATATATATATATATATATATATATATATATATATATATATATATATATATATATATATATTATATATATATATAGATTTTATATCTGTATATATATATATATATATATATATATATATATATATATATATATATATATAGTTATATATATATATATATATATATATATATATATATATATATATATATATATATATATATATATATATATATATATATATATATATATATATATATATATATATATTATATATATATATAGTGTAAGTATCTGTATCTGTATCGGTAGTATCGGCCATTTTTGATGGTATCGGTATCGGTTAAAATGGCCGATACTTAGCCGATACTTCCTTACTTTTTGGGTGAAAATTATGAGAAACTTTTAGATTCAATAATAAATCTAGTTCGATATAGATAGCTAGTAAAAAGTTGTTTTTTTTTCCTTGATTTCCTTTTTAACTTAGATTTTTAGCGTTTCTCCAACTTGGTCTTTAGCGTAAAATTTACCTATTTGGACAGCCATTATTATAATTTATACAGATTTATCTACTTTTTTAGTTGATCAATAGTATTTTTTTTTTTGTACACAATTTCGTGAGAGCGTGAGAGTTTTTAAACTTTCTGGATTATTCATATTTTAGATATTTGCTGTAAATAGGGTTTTATCGTTTTAAAATTTAGGTTTTAGCGTACGAATAAATTTTCCTCATTTCTCCTTTGGTTTTTTGTCTATTTGTTTCTGTTTTTTTTTTTTTTTTTTTTTTTTTTTTTTTTTTTTTTTTGTGTGTGTGTGTGTGTGTGTGTGATTGCGTGTGCGTGTATGATAGCAGATTTGCACAGGCGTGGCTTTCTTTTGACTTTAACAACATCAATGGCTTGCACTCTAACTCTGCATCCATGGAATACTACCTCTCTAACTCTAAACCTAATTTTATGCTCTTGTCTGAGACCCAGATGGCTAAGAATTCATCCTTCAACTCGTTTAATATATCCAACTATAACTTATTTTATAATTTCCGTTTGAAGGGTGGAGTATGTGCCTATGTAAATATAAACATTCCTATAACACGTCTCGAGAATCTCGAATCTCCTAACTTCGATGTTCTGTGGCTTAAAATCTTTCTTCCTTCTACTACAATATTCTTATGCTTCTGCTACTGTTCTCCTAACAGAACAGATTTTCATGCCTTTTTTGATTACCTTACTACTTCTCACGAGACTGTTATATCTTCTCATCCAAATACTGAGGTCCTCTATTTAGGGGATTTCAATGTACACAAAACTAAATTGTTGGGTTCCTCTCGTACTGATTTAGGTGGGGAGGAAGCCGAATCATTCAGTATTCTCAACGATCTGGATGGATCAACTGATTAAATAACCTACACACATTCTGGATCGTCCCAACCGATTCTTGAACACATTGACCTATGTTTCTCTCTATAAATACACCACCTTCGCTCCTATCGGTAAATCTGACAACAACTTATATCACTTAATTTTAATACTTTCTCTCCAACATCTCCATCCTGCCCTATGCGGTTTTCTGGCACTATAATTGAAGTGACTGCTTTGACTCTTAAGACGCTTCAGATTCTGCCGATAAAATGGGAACTGTAATTGTTAATGGGATGAGCAAGTTTATTCCTTCTTGGACTAAATCTTTTTCTCCTCAAAATCCATGGTTCGATCGTGCTTGTTCCCTGGCCATTCATGCTAGAGACAATGCTTATCTGGTGTGGAAAAATTCTCGTTCTCCTATCACTCTTGCCAATTTTCATTCAGCTAGAAATCGTTGCAGGGATACTCTTCGACGAGCAAAGCGGATTTTCATTAAACGAAAATGCACTGACCTCCTTGGTTCTCCTACTGACAAATCTCTCTGGCCTCTTGCCAAAAACATCTCTAACAACTTCTGTAAATCATCCTTTCCTCTTATTCGCTCTGATGATTATGTTGTTAATACTCCAACTGAAAAGGCCAATCATCTCTTCGTCTCCTATTTTCCCTCTAATCTCAACCCCGGCATTCTGGGCATTCCTCTTCCCTCCCCTTTCTCCTCTCAGGTGTCCTATGCCTTTACCTGTCATTTCATTTGATCGGGTGCATGAGCTCCTGAAATCTATGAACGTTAGGAAGGCGGGTGGCCAGGATGGCATTCCTCTCCGAGTTTTGAGGAAGTGTGCTTCCGTGCTGACCCCACCCCTCGTTCAACTATATTCTATGCCTCAATATCAGCACTTTCCTTTCAGTATTGAAGCGCATATGTCCAACTCTATTCCGAAAAAAATGATGCTGCTCTTGATCCTTCTAACTATCGCCTCTATAGTTCTAACTTGTATTCTTTTCTAAGATCTTTGAAACCCTTCAACTCTCACTCTTAGATCATCTCATTCCCTTCTTTCTGATTACCAGTACGGCTTTCGGTGCTCGAGATCTACTGGCCATATACTTTCCTATTTAACAGATTTATGGTTTTCCGCCCTTAGGAACTACGTGAAGACTTGTGTGGTGGCGCTTGACATATCCAAAGCATTTGACCGGGTATGGCACGCGTCACTGCTCTGCAAGTTCCTTTGGGTTTCCTTCTCTTTGCTTACTTATGTCTAGCTTTCTTCAAATCGCTCAATGTCGGTTGTTGTTGATGGTTCTTCTTTTTCTGTCATTAGTGGTGTTCCTCAGGGTTCTGTTTTATCTCCTACTTTATTCCTGCTTTTCATCAATGATGATCTTCTCACCTGCAGATCTAACTCTCTCCAGTCATATGAAAATGACTCAAAACTCCATTCTTCTACTTAATTCAAATCTGCTCTCTTACTCTATCTCTCCTCTCGTCTTAATCTTTCCCATTCTATTCTCGCTGATCTGGATAGAATTTCAGGGTTGGGTCGTCTCAAGCTTAAATTCTTTAAAAACCTAACTTCTACAAATCTTCTCTCTCTAAGACACTTAACTTTTCAATCTCTTTCGACGGTTCTCTCTGTCTCTCCTGCTGGACAATATAAAACATCCTTGGCCTTAACATAAACAAAAAATGTTTTGGAAAATACCTCAAATCACAGTGGTTGCTAGGGCGGGCCTCAAAGAAACTGGGAATTCTGTTCAGAGTGCGAGACTTTTTTTTCCTCTTCAGTTACTCCACCTATATAAGGGTCTCATCCGCCCTTGTATGGAAGAACTGCTCTCATATCTGTGGGGGCGAGGGCTCTGGTTTCATCCGGCTTTTGGATAGGGTCGAGTCAAAGGCCAAAAGCCTTATAAATTGTCCTGTACTTTCTAGTTCACTTGACCCTTTATATTTGCGGCGCGATGTTGGTGCTTTATCCCTTTTCTA
>JABUQX010148213.1:0-2500 GCA_015478945.1 Trachelipus rathkii | reverse complement strand
ATTAGTTATTCCAAAGATTTAAATAAAACCTCAATTGCCATAAATGGCCAAATATATTTTCAACATGATAAGTGAAAGAAGGAAGTATAAGGAGAGAGATTTAAAATTATAAAAGCATAAGCAAAATGATAGCAGAGAAATGAAGATGAAGAGAAAATGTCGAATTGTTTCTTAGGCATTGGGAATTTTCAAAAGGAGATCACTAACAAATGTGTAAAAGATTTTTGATCTAATGGAAGATTGTATAAACATAGAAAGTCAATAAAGATAAAGGATGGAACAATGGTAATGGAAAAAGAAGAGGTTATGAAGAGATGGAAGGAATATGTTGCAGAATTATTTTGAGATAATTAGCCAGCTTTAAACATCTACTCTACAGTATGGAGGATATGAAACTGCTGTTGTGAATGTTAAAACCAAAAAAGGGATTGGTGAGGAGGGAATTGTGAAAGATAAATGCTGGTCTTTGTGAGAATATGCTATTGAGAAGTTAATAACTTACCGTATTAGCTTATTAGATCTGTGAATCTGGGAAAGTAACATTGGGAGTAAATGTGTAAGTTAGTTTTTCATTGTGGTTCCAAAAAATACAGATAATATTAAACTGAAGATATTTATTCTGTTAGCATTATGAGGACCAAAGTAACCCTTCCTCATATAGGGTCTTGCCTGTGAGTAGTTGCAAATGTGTTATAAAAAAATTTAAAAATAAAACTTTTAAGGGTTGTTGACCAGGAATAAAATTAGACAGTAAATTTCTATAAAATATTTAGACATTATATGCAGAAAATTTATTTAAAAATTGAATTGAAATATAAATATTTCAGATAACTGAAAAATATCAAGAATATAAAATGTTTGAGTTAGAATTATAAAAATGAGCTTTTTAATAAAAGGAAAATCCTTCCTCTTCTCCTGTGCAACTAATCCTAAATGTTTCTAATTTGGAATGGAATATAATAATATATTTGAGCCACACTTATATTTAAAAAGAGAAAGTTTCAATAATTTTACAAATGAAATCTTATTTCCTTCATAGATTTTGTGAGGTATTTTTCGAGTATTCTTCAAAAAGTTTCTTAAAAAATAAAATTTAATATATCTGTATAATATATTAAATTTCAAATGGCCTCTGCCTTTTTCACACCCGCTTTTTCTAACTATTTTTATGCCAAAAGATTTTGCATGGCAGAGTCAAAAACAGTCGCCCTCCAAAGATTTTTTTAAAAAAGCATATGCAGAAAAAGTTTTATACTAGTCATTAGTATAATAATAATAATAATAATAATAATAATAATAATAATAATAATAATAATAATAATAATAATAATAATAATAATTGCTGTAAGCAAACAAACTAACAATTTCTTTGTTGATGAAATAGTTAAACTTAAAAAAATTGCATTTAACTGACTAGTTTTCAACATCGACATTACGTGACTCCAAAGCACATACTGGGTTTAACAAACTATCAAAATTTATTTTAATTTAAATGTTTTAAATATTGCTGAGATATTCTGTATTTTCTTAATTTTAAAAAATTTGGTGATAATCATCCATACATTTCATTTGTATTCATCTCCCAATAAAAAGATTGTTTTTAAGTATTAGTCCAATCAAGACTCACGCTCCAAAATCATCTCAATCTCCTTCCTATTGACTGGAAAGTTTTTTTTTTTTTTTATTGACAGTGTTGATTGATCTTCAAATGAGATTTCCTCTTTTCATGGATCTTTATCACAATTTGGCTTTATATTTGGTTGTATTACATCCCTTTAGGCTTACTTAATCTTTTTATTTAATTTCAGATCTTTCCCAACAATGAAACAAACTTCGCTTTACCAAATAACTTTAAAAATGAAGAATTAGACCAAAATGCATCAATAAAGTCAGAAATGAGGGAATCAAATGTTGAATTTGGGTTTGATAAAGGGCTTGTCAACATGGAAATCATAAAATCTGACAATCCGATGATTGCGGAGAAGTCAAGTGCTAAACATGTAGATGTATGTTGATTCTTTTGTGTTATTTTTTTACTCAAGTTAGAAACATTAAGAGAACAGAAAATTATTATTATTATTATTATTTTTTTTTTTATTTATTTATTTATTTATTTATTTATTTATTTATTTATTTATTTATTTATTTATCTATTTATCTATTTATTTATTTATTGCTGCTTTGGCCCACAACCGTATGACATCATTTCCGCCCCGGCTATAGTTGCTTATGAACTGGGATACCATTTTGCTATTTGCTGCAGCGATTCTCGATACCGAGAACCTTTCCGATCGATCCGCGACCGCACTCAGCCCTCCTTCATACCAGGGCTGGGGAGACGCTCTACGTAAATTTGGCCTGGCTCCAGAGCCCTTGTTAGATATGGCACCGGCTCCAGCTCCGGCAGCGCCTTTGAAGGATATTCGAAAACGCGAAAGGTTTCACGATAAATGCGAAAACGGTTAAACACCCATTCCAAATTGAACGAAGCGTAATACCG
>JABUQX010148212.1:30000-32653 GCA_015478945.1 Trachelipus rathkii | reverse complement strand
ATATTCTGTGATTTCCTTATATATATATATATATATATATATATATATATATATATATATATATATATATATATATATATATATATATATATAAAAATATATATATATATATATATATATATATATATATATATATATATATATATATATATATATATATATATATATATATTAAATAAAAAAATTTTATAATTAAGGAGACTTCATAACTAGACCCCCTACTTTTTGAAGGCAAAATCAAAAATTTTATTTTTTTATTATCTAAATTAGTAGAAAAAATTCCTCCTGAACATCATGGTGTAGTCTATTTAGGGTTCATGGTTTTGTTGAAATTTATTTGAGAGTGTCAGACTAAGATTCTGTTCAGTCAAAATCGCAATTCAAGGTTTAGGATGAAATGTTTTATTTTTAATAACAGAATTTTTGTTTTGTTTTTATTTTGCAATTTCCAACCCAGGCTCCAGCTTTTACTCGGTAAAATAGGTGAAGTCGAAGTCGGAGCCGGAGCTTGAGCCGGAGCCGGAATCGGAGCCGGAGGTGGATCCTGGGTATAATTTTTATCAAGAATTTTTTTTTAGGTAAAAAAATTTGTTACCAAAAGAAGTACTGATCAATTTTCAAATGGTGGAGAAACCTTAGTCGGAAACGGGACCGGAGCCGGAGCCGAAGCTGGAGCCGGAGTCGGAGTCGGAGCCGGAGCCTGAGCCGGATTCTGGGTATAATTTTTTTCAATAAATATTTCTTTAGGTGAAAAATATATTACCAAAAGAAGTGCTGGACAATTTTCAAATCATTGGAAACTGCCGGGCCGGGCCGGAGCCAGAGCCGGGGCGGGCGGAACCGGAGACCTGGGTGTAATTTTTCCAAGAAATATTTTTTAGGGAAAATATATTGCCAAAACAAGCACTGGACAATTTTCAAATAGTGCAAAAACCTTTGGCCCTCCGGCCAGGCCGGAGCCGGAGCCGGAGTCGGAGCCGGAGCCTGGGCCTAAATTTTTTCGGAAATATTTTTAGGTAAAAAAAATTGTTATTAAAAGAAGTGCTGAGCAATTTCTGAAGAGTGCAGAACCTTAGTCGGAGCCGGAGCCGAAGCCGGAGCCGGAGCCGGAGCCGGAGTCGGAGATGGAGGTGGATCCTGGGTATATTTTTATCAAAAATCTTGTTCTGGTAAAAAATTTTTTAACAAAGAAGTGCTGAACAATTTTCATATGGTGCAGAAACCTTAGTCGGAGCGGAGCCGGAGCCGGAGCCGGAGCCGGGGCGAAGCCGGATCCGGATCTTGGGTATAAATTTTTTCAAAAAACATTTTTTTAGGTGAAAAATATATATTACCAAAGAAATGCTGGACAATTTACAAATAGTGCAGAAACCTTAATCGGAGCCGGAGCCGGAGCCGGAGCCGGAGCTGGAGCCGGAACCGGATGCTGAATATAAATTTTTTCAAACAATATATTTTAAGTGAAAATATATTACAAAGAAGGGCTGAACAATTTACAAATAGTGCAGAAACCTTAGTCGGAGCCGGAGCCAGCCGGAGCCGGAGCCGGTTGCTGGATATAAATTTCTTCAAAAAATATTTTTTAGGTGAAAAATATATTACGAAAGAAGTGCTGGACAATTTACAATAGTGCAGAAATCTTAGTCGGAGCCGGAGCCGGAGCCGGAGCCGGAGCCGGAGCCGGATGCTGGATATAATTTTTAAAAAAATATTTTTAAAAAATATATTACCAAAGAAGTGCTGGACAATTTACAACTAGTGCAGAAACCTTAGTCGGAGCCGGGGCCGGAGCCGGCCGGAGCCGGAGCCGATGCAGGAGCAAGAGTCGCAGTCGGATGCTTGGCATAAATTTTTTTAGGAAATATTTTTTTAGATGAAAAATTTATTGCCAAAAGAAGTGCTGAACAATTTTCAAATAGTGCAGAATCCTTAGTCGGAGCCGGAGCCGGAGCAGGAGCATTGGTATAATTTTTTTCAAGAAATATTTTTTAGGTGAAAGATATATTACCAAAGAAGTGCTCAACAATTTTCAAATAGTGCATAAACCCAGGGCTGGAGACTAAGCCGGAGCTGGGGGGGGAGGAGTCCAGAGAGAGTGTGAGTAAAATATATTTTTTTTTTTTTGGTGGGTAGGAATATATATATATATATATATATATATATATATATATATATATATATATATATATATATATATATATATATATATATATATATATATATATATATATATATATATATATATATATATATATATACACTCTACTTTTTTTATACCGTATATATATATATATATATATATATATATATATATATATATATATATATATATATATATATATATATATAAAAAATATATATATATATATATATATATATATATATATATATATATATATATATATATATATATATATATCAAAAAAAATATAAATATATTATATATATATATATATATATATATATATATATATATATATATATATATATATATATATATATATATATAATAAAAATAATAAAAAAAAAATATATATATATATATATATATATAGAATAAATGTTTTACAGTCAGAGAAGGAGGATAAATTAAAATTTCGCGTTTTTCTTACATTTCAGTTTTTTGAAACATATTCTGACCAAAAAAAGTAAG
>JABUQX010148212.1:17500-27500 GCA_015478945.1 Trachelipus rathkii | reverse complement strand
TATATATATATATATATATATATATATATATATATATATCTATATATATATATATATATATATATATATATATATATATATATATATACATACAGCCATCCTTTTAGGTTTATAATAATTTTGTATCAAATTTGAAACTTATTTTTGAATGATTTTTTTTTTAATTAAAAATTTTGTTTGTTCAATGTATGAATTTTAGGTAAAAAATCGAAAATAGCAACATTTAGAATCGAGAAACAGCGAGAAAATGCCAATAGATGCCAATGTCAATGCCAATGCCAACATTTACAGTTTGTTTTGGGCAGTGTTTTGTTTTCAAATCTCTCTTTTAAAGGTTATATTACGGTTCCTAATCCTACATGTACAATGGATAAAAAACAGCGACTTAGTGGAACTCAGTATGAAACTTTTAGCAAAAGAAAAATGAAAGAAGCAAGAAAAGTTGGTTAAAAAAGTTCCACGTTTGAACATATTTTTAAGATCGTCGAAAAAATTCAGTAGACATTAAAGCTGTTTTCGTTTTTTCATTTGTGCAAAAAAATGCTTAAGTTTGCGTTCGTTTTTGTCAAACTTATTGCAAAATCGTAAAAAAAAATGCTCATCAAACGTAAGGAATTGCTATTTTATACAGAATTTTATTCCATATTACACAGAATTAAGGAAATTCTTTACGTTTGGTGACCATTTTTTTACGATTTTGCGCCAAGTTTGACAAAAAACGAACGAAAGCTTAAGCATTTTTTTTAGCACAAATGCAAAAGCGAAAACGGCTTAAAGTTCATTAGAGTTAGACCTTTCAAGTGATTAGCTTCCAGAGTGCAAACGATCTATCAACTTCTTTTAGTCAACCTTCTGACACTTTGGAATGCTTCGATTCGTATATAGAATCATTAGTGACAGACTAACAGTTGATGACCAAACTGAGGGAAAAGTAACTCTTTTCTGACCCTATTAACAATGATTACACAATAATTACAAATGATACATTCCAAGTTTAACAGTTTTCATTGAGTCTCAGATATATTACAAAAACCAATCCTTTCTTTATAACACAGGACTTTATTTCATTTGTGCCTGTTTACAAAGTCAATTGTTAAGGCTTAACGAGAGTGCTACAGGAAAAGCTCATGGAGCTCGGGCTCGAGTTAGCCAGCCTGAGAGGCCAGGGCTATTATGGAGCCTCGTCCATGAGAGGTGAATTCAGGGGTGTCCAAGCAATTTTAAAGAAATCCTTTCGTAAAGCAACGTGCATTCACTGTTTAAGCCATTGCTTAAATTTGTGCATCACTGATACATTTCAAGTTCAGGATGTATGAAATGCGTTGGGTGTTATATCAGAGACATACACATCTTTTCGTGCAAGTGTAAAGCACACCTTCCATTTAGAGAAAAAAATTCTTCTTCCTTTTCCTTTTCCTTTTCCTTTTTCCTTTTCCTTTTCCTTTTCCTTTTCCTTTTCCTTTTCCTTTTCCTTTTTCTTTTCTTTTTCTTTTTCTTTTTCTTTTTTTTTCTTTTTTTTTTTTTTTTTTTTTTTTTTTTTTTTTTTTTTTTTTCTTTTTTTTTTTCTTTTTCTTTTTCTTTTTTCTTTTTCTTTTTCTTTTTCTTTTCTTTTTCTTATTCTTATTCTTTTTCTTTTTCTTTTTCTTCTTCTTCTTCTTCTTCTTCTTCTTCTTCTTCTTCTTCTTCTTCTTCTTCTTCTTCTTCTTCTTCTTCTTCTTCTTCTTCTTCTTCTTCTTCTTCTTCTTCTTCTTCTTTTTTGAAACAAGATTGTGAGAATACTAGAATGAAAATGCTCTGTGAAACAAGATGGTGTGATAGGCATGAAGCTGTGCTACTTTTTAAGGAAATTCTTATACCAATAGTAGAAGCTCTGGAGCATGTCAGTCAAGTGCCAGGTGAACATTCAGAAAGAGCGTTATTAATTTTAAATAGTATACTAACGCCATCATTCATTCCAGCTCTAACTGTAACTTCAAAATTATTGAGACTGACCTACAATCTTTCAAAATACTTTCAAAATAAAAGCGTCGATCTATGTAGTGCAAGTTAACAAGTAAACACTACAAGATAAACTATTCATCATTTAAGAGAAAATGCTGATTCTGAGCTTCATGAAATGACCGAATCTTCACTGGAACAGGAAGACCATATAAATATCGAAATAACAGTACCAATAACAGTTGGTCTCCAGAAGCATCAACCCAATCCATCTTCTACAGATCCGGAGGAGTACTATCGACTAACAGTTTTTATACCATGTTTAGACGATATGATTTCTTCCTTAAATGAAAGGTTTTTAACACCAGGGCAACATGTCATCTCTTCAGTACCTTGTTCTAACCAACTGTGACGCTTCATTTGACAAAGTTCAATCAGCATTCGAATTCTACAGAGACGGTGACATGTAATGGCTGTAGGTGATGTTGGTGTGGCTAATGCGGAGGCGTGCGAGGATCACTTCGTGCAAGCGATTTCGTCGGTGAGAGGAAGATCACTCACCAATATCCTTCTTTATATAGCCTTGTCGGAGAGCAGGATAATGATCAGTTGATTAAAAATGGCATCCAGGAGGTACCTAGAACAGCTACGGAAATAGGAAGAGGACACTCTAGCCTCCACTCTGTGAGCGATTTCGTTGTCAGTCACACCTTCGCGAGAGGAGATCCAACAGAATGTAATTTTTTTCTTGCGATAGTGGAGCACCCGAAAAAATTGATGTACAGCGGATACATTAAGTTTTTGGAGTAGGGGGATCTGAGTGCCTGGAGGGCGCTGAGAGAATCCAAATAAATGATATAAATGAAGAGTGGTCTTGTTTAAAGAATAAAATTTGATAGAGGACAATCATTATAGCCATTAAATATGCAGTAAAAATTGAAACATGAGTGGGAGAAGATTGGAAAGGTTGTGGTAGGGAAAGATAACAGATGAACATTGGTGTGGATCTCGTGTGAACTGAAGAGAGAGAGAGAGAGAGAGAGAGAGAGAGAGAGAGAGAGAGAGAGAGAGAGAGAGAGAGAGAGAGAGAGAGAGAGAGAGAGAGAGAGAGAGAGAGAGAGAGAGAGAGAGAGAGAGAAATAATACCTTTAACAGGGCGGAGAGGTGGCTGGATTTGGAGAGAGAAAGGCAGGACTAGGGAGATTGTGGTAACAGTGAATAGCCAGGGTGTGTACCCTTCATCGTAAAGGAACGGCAGAACCTTTTTCAACGGGATGTTGAAGAAATTAAGAACGCTACAAACTCTATTTCCAAATGATAGTAAGGAGGATTCTGGGGTATCTCTCTGCAGAATCAGTGTCTGTGCAGACGGTATTGAGGTTTGAAAGCGAAAATAACTTATGCATATGATATATTCCTTCGCAGACAGAGCAGTATCACATCGGCTTCGACTTCGAGGCCCACCCGTTTGGGGACGTTTGGAAGGTTCCAGAACAGGGAGAAGACGACCCACAACCATTTTCTCCATTATTTTTCAAGTATGACAAGTCAGGAAGATTAGTTTATGGTTATCGTCAACTTGGAATACTTTCCACACTGAGAGAAATATATGTTTAAATTAAATATAAATATATTACTTTCAAAAATAATTTATTTAAAAATAAAATATATTTATTTTAAACATATATTTCTCTCAGTGCAGATTTTGGAATGGGGAATACAAATGCTGTTTTTCGCACAGATTTAAAAGAGGATTCAATCCAGATCCTGTTATAGAGATCCAGCAGGAACGCTGACGCAGAAGGGTGAATGTGACGAAGCATTATGTACGAGATGATGTCTGGACCAGGGGCACTGTCTTTGTTGCTTGCTAGTCCAGTTTGATATGACGGTAAAATGACGGTTATAGGTATGATCTTCCCCTTTCGCTATATATATATATATATATATATATATATATATATATATATAAAAAAGATTCATAAAATTATATATATATATATATATATATATATATATATATATATATATATATATATATATATATATATATATATATATATATATATATATATATATAAAATCTAATTAATAAATTAATTTTAATGTTTTGAGCAAAGTGTCATGTTAGTTGAACGTACAATCGTCCAAGTAAATTCACTTAGATGAGTTGCTTGTCAGCATATTTAAAAGTAAAATAATACAGACAATTAGAATCATTACTCACAATGAAACTCCTCCCTCTCTCTCTCTCTATCTCACTATATATACTGTATATATATATATATATATATATATATATATATATATATATATATATATATATATATATATATATATATATATATATATATATATATATATATATATATATATATATATATATATAATATATATTTGGGATGTGCCGAATATTCGGTAAGTATTCGGTATTCGGCCTATTCGCCAAAATACCGAATATTCGGTATTCGGCTTTTGCGAACTATTCGGGCCGAATATTGAGCTTTATAAACAATAAATTACGTCAACATAAAGAACAATTTAAATTGAAATTTTAGAAGCTTATTTTCCAAATATATATATATATATATATATATATATATATATATATAATATTAATTTATAAATATATATATATTTTTTAAATATATATATATATATATATATATATATATATATATATATATATATATATATATATAAATATTTATATAATATATTGAAAATATTTTTCATTTGTGAGATACCATATAAGGGCCATTGACATTTTCAATATTCTAAAAAAAAGAATTCATTTAGTGATACGGGATAATGGACCAAACATGGTAGCTGGTATAAGGGAGAGTGGCTTGCTATCAATTTCATGTTTTATTCACATGTTGCAACTATGCATTCACGATTTATTATTATGTCAAAAGTCTGTTAAAGATATTTTATTTACTTGCAGAAGCATATCCTCTCACTTTCACCATTCAGCAACGGCAGCTGCAAAGCTTAATACTTTACAGATGCAGCTGAATTTCAAACAGCATAAATTAATTCAAGACGTTTCTACACGCTGGAATAGCACTTAGGATATGCTTAAAAGATTGTTTGAACAAAAAGTTCCCCCTAGCCATATACGCTGCTGAATGCAATCAGAAAATGTTGACTGATTTTCCGTGGCAAAATCATTTACTTGAACCATTTGACAACATCACTAAAACAAGCATTAAACGTGAATTAACAGTCGCCCTAGTGATCCCCTCCATTTTAGCAATAAATCTATTTTTATATAAGGCTATTAAAAGCAAAAGCTTTAGTGGAATAATTGGAATAATTACACTCGTTGAACAGCTTAAGAAATCAGTAGAAAAAAGACTTTCTAAGTTTCTATGTGATAAATCTTTGTGTGTAGCTACTTTCTTAGATCTGCGATTCAAGCTAATTTTTCAACATGAATTAGATGAATCAATAAAAAATATGGTCGTTGAGGCATGAAGAAATGCGTGAAAATTTAGCTCCCTGACTCTTCTGCTGACGATGATTCACGTAGTGGGGAAAGTGAAGCTGAAGGTCCCATTTTCACTTAATGGATTGTTTTGAAATTGCGGTATCAAAATCGTCATTAAAGAAAAAAAATGTGAGAAAAAATAAAAAAAAGTCCCATTCTTCTGACGATGTGATTATTGTACATAAAAGTAAAAGGCTACATACCGAATTACATCAAGAAATAAACAAATATATATAAGTTTGCCTACTTTGACCAGTGAAGACAATGATATTCCCTTCAATTGGTGGAAAAACACTGGAAATTGTTTTATGAATTTGAAAAAACTAGCAATAAAATACCTTTCAGCTCCACCATCATCAGTCAGTGAAAGAATATTTGGTACATGAGAAATATTTATGAAGTCACAAGAAATAGGTTTTCCCCTGAAAATGGAGGTTCTGTCATTTTAACCATAGAGCTTATTCAAATGAAGTTGTTTAATATCTTTAACTACGAAACTTTCAATTTTCATTTAATTTATTTAATTTGTGAATAGTTTGCTATAGGTAAGAATAGTTATTTACTTTTGTTTTATTACTCAGTGTAAGTTTCTTTATTTTTCCCTAAATGGATGACCGAACTTTGAAATAACTATTCGGCCGAATAGCGAAGTGATTATTCGGCCGAATATTCGGTATTCGGCCGAATACTTTATTGAATATTCGGTATTTAAATTATTCGGCCTTTTTCACTATTCAGCACATCTAATATATATATATTTATATATATATATATATATATATATATATATATATATATATATATATATATATATATATATATATATATATATATATATATCTCTATATATATATATATATTAGGGATGTGCCGAAGATAATAGTGAAAAGCCAGAATACCGAATATTCAGCTAAAAGTATTCGGCCGAATAATCACTTCGCTATTCGGCGAATAGTTATTTCAAAGTTCGGTCATCCATTTAGGGAAAATAAAGAAAACTTACAAAGTAATAAAACAAAAGTAAATAACTATTTCTTACCTATATAAATAAATAAAGAAATAATTAAATAAAGAAGAACTGAGTTTCGTAGTTAAAATGATAAACAAACAAATATTCAACAAGGTATAATTATTCAATTATTCCCACTAAAGCTTTTGCTAATAATAGCATACCTAAAAATAAGTTGTGCTACAAAATGGAAGGATCACTAGGGCGACTGTTAATTCACGTTTAATGCTTGTTTTAGTGATGTTGTCAAATGGCTCAAGTAAATGGAATAATTTTGCCACTGAAAATCAGTCAGCATTTTGATTGCCCATTCAGCCTTTATATGTAACTGAGAGTTTGTTCAAGCAGCTCTTTAAGCATCTCAAGATAACTATTCAGCATGAAAACGTCTGGCGATATTATATTTGTCCAGCTGCATCTGCGTCTTCAAGTGGTGAGTACAAGCAAATAAACTATCTTTAACAGACGACGCCAATAAATCGTGAATCTGGGCCCAACATGTGGAATAAAGCATGAGAGTGATAACCCACCCACTCCTGGAATACCATGTTTGATCCGTATCCAGTAATCACTAAATGGATTCTATTTTGGAATATTGAAAAATGTCGTAACCTGTATCGACAAATATTAGTTTATATGTAACTTACAAAAACTGATTTACTCTCTCACCATATATATACCATATATATATATATATACTATATATATATACTAACAACATATATATATATATATATATATATATATATATATATATATATATATATATATATAATATATATATATAATAATAATATATATATATATATATATATATATATATATATATATATATATATATATATATATATATATATATATATAACATATATATATATATATATATATATATATATATATATAGATAACACAAAATTCAATTTCATTCCCTTATTGACGTAATTGTGTTTATAAGCGCTCAATATTCAGCAATAATTCGTAACCGATACCGATACCATCAAAAATGGCCGATACTACCGATACCGATACCGATACCGATACTATCGGTACATCCCTAATATATATATATATATATATATATATATATATATATATATATATATATATAGAAATATATATATATATGTAATAATAATAATAATATATATATATATATTAAATAACCTTTAAATTTATACTTTCAAAATAGCTACTTTTGGAGATGAGGGGAGGAGAGAGTTCTATGCCTATAAAATTTCAAAAATTACTTAAATGCTAACACCCCTTTCCAACCATTACTAACTACTATGCTTCCAAAAATTATCTTTTTTATTTATTTAAAAGGAAAATTGTTATTTAAATACATGCATATTTTATGTTAAAGATAAATTATTAACAAAACACGTGGGGACTATTAATCATATACTGCATTATTATAAAGGTTACTGCATACAAGTTAGTAAATAATTCTTCTTTCATATATATATATATATATATATATATCTATATATATATATATATATATATATATATATATATATATATATATATATATATATATATATATATATATATATATATATATATATATATATAATATATATATATATATATATATATATATATATATATATATATATATATATATATATATATATATATATATATATATATATATATATATAATATTACGTTATATATATATATATATATATAATAAAACACGCAATCACCTATTTATATTTCTTCTTTTTCTTCTTCTTCTTCTTCTTCTTCTTCTTCTTCTTCTTCTTCTTCTTCTTCTTCTTCTTCTTCTTCTTCTTCTTCTTCTTGTTTTTCTACTTCCTTTTGATGCAATCATATAATTAATTATTTTTTTAATATTCTTCTTCTTCTTCTTCTTCTTCTTCTTCTTCTTCTTCTTCTTCTTCTTCTTCTTCTTCTTTTAACAAACTCCCCAAAGCTGAAAAAAAACTCGGTATTAGCCGTATTGTCTTCTTCCTTCTTCGTAAAAACGGGAGATTTACCAACTTTGCCATATTAATAAAGCAATTCAATCTTCTTCTGAAGGTCACTTCACTTATTACAAAAGATTAATTTATAAATTAAACTCAGGAAGATTTTTAATCTTCTTATATAACTGTTATTATTATTATTATTATTATTATTATTATTATTATTATTATTATTATTATTATTATTATTATTATTATTATTATTATTATTATTATTATTATTATTATTATTATATATATATATATATATATATATATATATATATATATATATATATATATATATATATTAATATATATCTTTATATATATATATATACTACTGTGTCCGTATAGTATGTATGTGTGTGTGTGTGCGTATGTATGTGTGTGTGTGTATATATATGCGTGTCTGTATAGTGTGAGTCCAGTGTGTGTGTGTGTGTGTGTGTGTGTGTGTGTGTGTGTGTGTTTTGTGTGTGTTCCTGTATCGATTAAGATAATAAAGTAATCGATTATTTTATCGTTCATACTTGCACTTAAGAAAATATAAGATCAAATTATATCCTGGAATTTTTTTTTTTTTAACTATTAACAGAATGGGGTTGCCAGAAGCAACGGTTGCGGTGCGGTGCAGTACGGTGCGGTGCGATGCTTTGAGGCGAACAATTTCAGTGTCTCGGTGAGGCGTATAATTTTAGTGTCCCGGTGTTGTGCCTTGCGGAGCCTTGTGCGATGCGGTGCGGTGCGGTGATGTGGTGAAGTGCTGGTGCACGACCTCCTGTTGCGGTGCGGCGCTGTGCGGTGCAAAAAATTCCTTTGCTCCGCCAGCCCTACAACAGAGTAACATTCATTTTGTATTATATTATCCCTAGTTGTAGTCACGGATATAGAGTCGGAAATGGGACTCGGATAATCGGAATCGGTAAATTTTAGTGAATTGGAATCGGAATCGGAATCAGAGTCGGGTTGGAATAGTTTCTCGGAACCGGAACCGGAATCCGGTTTCAAAGCTACATATTCATAAAAGTAGTTGAAATGGGAACCGGATTTGGAATTCGAATCGCGTGAATCTTTAGCCGGAATCGCAACCGGAACCGGAATCACAACCGAAACCGGAATCGCAACCAGAACTGGAGTCATATTAAAATTATTAAACAATTCCACAAGTCTGGTAATTAATACCTATTTTCAAGCAATTTGTTTATGCTAAGAAGCAGAACAGCGGAGCCATAGCTGGAGCCGGAGTCACGGAGCTGCAGTGTTCTGGGTGGAGTAGGAGTCAAAACCAGATTCGAATTTTTTTCTAGGTGGAGCCGAAGCCAAAAAAAATATCTTTTTTGCTATAAAATAAGAGTTCGGAACCGGAAACCGGAGCCGAAAAATTTTAAAATTGCGGTGCCGGAGTCGGAGTGTGCCAAAAAAAATACCTGCTCCGCAACCATACTAAGAAGCATAACGCTTTTTACATCAAATAAATTTAAAATTATCGGTAAAACTTAAGTTTCTTTCTGACCTTCGATTTCGATATATCGATATATATATATATATATATATATATATATATATATATATATATATATATAT
>JABUQX010148212.1:0-2500 GCA_015478945.1 Trachelipus rathkii | reverse complement strand
ACCCTTCCCTCCGGGGAGGGTCTCGAACCCCCGCTCTTAGGTTGTCGCGGGGGTTCCTCCGCCCCTCCCCTACGGGGTATGGAAAACGTCCCCCCCTGTGTTCCCCGTCGGCTCGAGCCCCCTACATTGCCGTGTAATACCTTTACAAATAATATATATATTTTCTCCCTTCTTTAAAAAAAAAAAATTGCCAATATTTATTTTATTTATTTATTTTTTTTTTTTTTTACATTTTCCTAACTAAAATTTTACAAGGATTCCAAAAATGTATTCCTTTTCGCTGTAGTTATTGTAGTTTTTGAGATATGATTTTTTTTAATTTTTTTTTTTTTTTTTTTTTTTTTTTTTTTTTACAGTTTCCGCAATAAAATTTTGCCAGGATTCCAACAATGTATTCCTTTTTCCTGTAACTATTGTAGTTTTTTGAGATATTGATCGATGATAGTTGTGGCTTTAAACCAAATATCACCTATATATATATATATATATATATATATATATATATATATATATATAGATATTTATAGTTTATATATATATATATATTTTTTTTATATATATATATATATATATATATATATATATATATATATATATATATATATATATATATATATATATATATATATATATATATATATATATATATATATATATATATGTGCGCTTAGGTGTAGGTATGTGTGGCTTGTGTGTGTCTTCGCATTAGTCTATGAATTTAAACATCAAAAGAGAATATTGGAACGTGGCACGAATGTCGAAGAAATTTGGGATGGGGCGGAGTCAAGTGGGAAGGACACTTCACCATGCCTATATATATATATCTTACTTAATTTCCATAAGCGCGTCAAAGTAGTCGGTTTCAAAATTGACAAAATAAATTTTAATTTCCATTTTAATTTCAATTTTCGCACCGTAAAAGGCTTGGATCTATTTATACTTTCGCTTAATATATTCTACATTTAAGAAATTCTAGTATTAAAGTTTCTCCGTTAAGTAACTTATATATATATATATATATATATATATATATATATATATATATATATATATATATATATATATATATATATATATATATATATATATATATATATATATATATATATATATATATATATATATATAATAAATTTTACATTAGCGGCACCAGATATCTTGAAAACTACTACACGTACCAGGATACAGATAAGATATCTGGAATCAGCGTATGAAAATTAGTAACGTAAAAAAAAAAAAAAAAATAAAAATAAATAAATAAATAATATCTCGTCGAAAACTACGACTCGTACCAGGAAACAGATAAGATATTTGGAGTCAGCGTATGAAAATTAGTAACGGAAAATGTAAAAAAAAAAATAAAAAATAAATCCGAAGACTACGAGTCGACGGTGGGACAGAGGGGGACGAAGTCCCCCCCGTCCACCGGGAGGCCGAGAGACCCCGATTCTTGCCATCTATGCGGTTTACCCTTGTGTATTCCTTTAGTTTAAAAAAAAAATTTATTTTAAGCATACGTAAAGTGCATAGATGGCAAGAGTCGAGGTCTCTCGGCCTCCCGGTGGACGACGGGGGACTTCGTCCCCCTTCTGTCCCCCGTCGGCTCGAGCCCCCTAAAATGATGTCTTTTTTTTTTTAACGTTACTAATTTTATACGCTGATTCCAAATATCTGATCTATTTTTCTGGTACGAGTTATAGTTTTCGAGATATCTGGCGCAGAACCAAATTTCCCCATATATATATATATATATATATATATATATATATATATATAAAAAATATATAAAAATATTTATCTATATATATATATATATATATATATATATATATATATATATATATATATATATATATATATATATATATATATATGAGAGGTGGTCACGCAACTTTTTTTTTAGTCCGCAATTCGCAATTCCGCTATTTTTGTGGGGCATTCCGCAGTTCGCAATTCCGCAACTTTTTTCTGCTTCGCCAGTCCGCTATCGCAATTCCGCAATTTCGCAACTTTTTCTTTTTCGCCAGTCCGCTATCGAAATTCCGCAATTCCGCAACTTTTTTTGCTTCGCCAGTCAGCTATCGCAAATTAGCTAATTCTATCGCTAATAATTATTTTTCACTACTGAAGTCTACCACAGTCCGCTAACTCTTTATTGGCGGTTAAAAACATAATTTCCGATAAAATTACCTTACAATTTATATATTTATTTAATTTTTACATTTTAATGTTATTTTTATATATATAACAATTAACCAACTTTATATAATGACTCGCTTATATATAATATATATATATATATATATATATATATATATATATATATATATATATATATATATATATATATATATATATATATATATATATATATATATATATATATATATATATATATATATATATATATATATATATATATATATATTGAAGTGGTAGACTGGTCTGAAAAAGGAAGATTATTAGGTAAGAAAGTGGAAAACCAACTCACCAAAATCTG
>JABUQX010148211.1:0-17227 GCA_015478945.1 Trachelipus rathkii | reverse complement strand
CATATAATTTATTAAACAGCCAACCAACTAACATGTTAACTACAATAGCCTACTTTAGCCTGATTTGACTTTTCATATATTTGTCACATTTAGAGATAAGTGGAATGTTTTAGAATTTGAACCTTTTACTTGTGTTATTTTATTTTATTATATTTTATCATTCTATTATCCTGATGATGAGAAACGTTATTTTCTCGAAACGTCGATTCTAATAAAGGAAATAAAAATGTTCAGAGCTTTGATTCTCTTATATATAAAAAAAAAAATATTCCCAAAAAACAGAAGCAGAAACGATATATATATATATATATATATATATATATATATATATATATATATATATATATATATATATATATATATATATATATATATATATATATATATATATATATATATAGTTCTACTACTAGTAAATATCTGCCACATATGGTCAAAGGCTAATAATTTTACTAACATTAAAAGATACTTTAACAGAAAAAAAAAATTAAAAGTACAACAAGCCATGTTGAAAACACTAATTTCTGTGTTGCAATGAAAAATAGTTTTTAAAAATGAATCTAACCTCATATGGACAAGTAAGACCATGTGTTACAAAATTCCTACTCTCAGGAGGTAAATACAGGATTTTATTATAATATTTAAAATAAAACGTACGTACCAAGGAATCTTCTAATATCCATGATCTGATGAAATTGAACTATAACTTTACACTGAGGCGGTGTTGAATTATAGGAATAGTGTCATGGAGTGATAATTTCAATGCTACTTTGAACATTAAACACTTAAAAAAAAGGGTGAGAATGCGACTGAACACAAAATCTAGAATTTATATATACATATCAACATTAAAAAAAAGCATAGATAGAATAACAACACAGTTCTTATCTACAAATTAAAAGAGCATATAAAATGAGTGAGAAGACTTCGTATCGTCAAGAGAAATGTGAGAAAATGACGATTGCAACTAGCCTTCACCATATACTCGTATATATATATATATATATATATATATATATATATATATATATATATATATATATATATATATATATATATATATATATATATATATATATATCATAAAACGTACTTAACGGCCACCCGGAACTGTACGTTGCATCAAAAAAATTCGCAGGCAGACTCTATAAGAGTAAACACTTCTAGGGGGGCAGCTGCCCCCTGCCCCCCCCTGACGACGCCCATGCTACATACCCTAAAAATTATTCCCTTACATGGTTTTGTCATCTATGCAGAGAACCACATGCACAAAACTTCAAAAATTAGTCACAAACCCACAAGCTTAACAAATAAACAAATAAAAAATGTCTATAAAAGATATAAAAAAAAACGACAAAGTTGAACTCTCATTCACCTCCCCCTCCCCCAGATCTTTCCAACATCATCAAAGATCTCAAAAACTCAAAATCAGATCACATATCAAACATTCATCTCATTCATTTCATTTAACATTTTATTTGACATGCAATCAGATCCTTATCAGAAATGTTCAACGTTGATTGATAAAATAACACACTACTCCCTTTTTGGAAGCACGCCAGTAGTGTGGGTCATAAGGTGCAAGGTGGTATTGTGGATATATATGTACCACAATATACCTAAAATAATCCCTTAATCCCTTAATTCCCTATCCAATAATCCCCTAATCCCTGTGACCGTGACCGAAGGTCACGGTCACACACACACCTGTCTATATATATATATATATATATATATAATATATATATATATATATATATATATATATATATATTTATATTTATATTTATATTTATATTTATATTTATATTTATATTTATATTTATATTTATATTTATATATGTTTATATTTATTTATATTTATGTTATATTTATATTTATATTTATGCTTGCGTTTTTATATTTATATTTATTTTATATTTATATTTATATTTATGTTTATATTTATATTTATATTTATTTATATATATATATATATATATATATATGCTAATAATATGTATATATAATATATATATATATATATATATATATATATATATATATATATATATATATATATATATATATATATATATATATATATTTATATATATATATATATTTATATATATATATATATATAATAATAATATATATATATATATATATATATATATATATATATATATATATATATATTTATATTTATATTTATATATATATATATATATATATATATATATATATATATATATATATGAAAATATACCCTTGGCACAATAAAATCTTTATTATCGACACATTAAAATATTTACACAATTAAAACTTATATACAAATTTAGCTTTCGCCTAATACATTATAAAGGCCTCTTTCAGAATTTAAGTTGACAAGAACTGAATGAAATACATTACAGAAAAAAGGAACTAAACCTAATACTGATTCCAAGTTGGTTGGTCCTTACGCATCTTTTTTCTTGATACCTTTTAAGAGGTTCGAAGCAAGCAAAAAGGAGTTTTGAATCTTATCCAACTTTATCTCGCCTGGAATCTTGTTAAAATTGTCTGTATTATAAATGAACACCGATTCTATTATTTTTCTTTTTTTAACCTGATTGCAATATTTTAAAGGAGAAGCATCCTGTAAATTAATTTTATGGTTATTAACTGCACGATGAAAAGTTAGAGCTGAATTGGTAGAATCATTGATTAAATCCTGACGATGCTGATATAACCTTCTGTGAAAATCGTTTGTTTCTCCAATATAAACTTTGGAACAATTGCAACATGGAATCTTGTAAATGCACTGAGAATTATTATTAACGGATTTGGGCGGTTTAAAAAATTTTTTTTAAGGGGAATGGTATTGTTTTTAGTAAAGCAAATGTTTTAGGGAGATATGGTTTAATTTTATATTTTAAATTGAAGGGAATGGAAAGATAAGTTATATTGGTTTTGGAAGTTATATATATATATATATATATATATATATATATATATATATATATATATATATATATATATATATATATATATATATATATATATATATATATATATATATATATATATATATATTACTATTATAATATTTAAATTTTGCTTTGTGGTAGGCTAAGTTGATGGCATGACGAGGGTACTTTAATTTAGTAAAAGTAGACAGGAGAAATTTTGCGGGGGGTGTTAGGTCTGTCTCATTATCGTGTATGACACCCTCTTACACGGATGACTTCCTGATACCGTCCTGGCATGCTCTCAATGAGTGAGCAAATGTCCTGGACAGTGATTTGATCCCATACGTCGTGCAGTGTCTGTCGCAGGTGCGGGAGGGTCCGTGGAGGGGGTTGCAGCTGTCGGATCCGACGTTTCAGGATATCCCACAAATGTTCGATTGGGTTGAGGTCCGGACTATATGCTGGCCACTCCAACGTCGTAATTTGAACCATCCTAAGGTAATCGTTCACACATTGGACCTTGTGTGGTCTTGATGTAGGGAGCATATGGCACGACATATGGTTCGAAGATGTCTGTGATATACCTTACGGCTGTAAGAGTGCCTCCATCGAAGATGTGCAACTCCGTAGGTCCCGATAAAGAGATGCCTCCCCAGACCATAACCGACCCACCTCCAAACGGCGGCACCTGCAGCACATTGCATTGAGCGAACCTCTCCGTCGGTCGTCGGTATACTCTAGCATGCCTGTCCAAGGCGTACAGAGACACTCTCGACTCGTCCGTAAAGAGCACCTTTGCCCAATCGTCGACCGTCCAATGGATGTGTTCTCGGGCAAATGCCAGTCGTGCCCTTCGATGTTCCGTGGTGTGCGGTGGACCTAGGCAGGCCTCCGGGGCCGGTAAGTGTGTTCCACAAGGCGTCGTCGCACTGTATTGTCACTCACCCTGGTGCCGTGTACCTCCGCCAGTTGTATCTGTAGATGTCGTGCCGTTGTGTGATGCTCCCGTAAAGCACGCAGATGTATAAATCAGTCTTCCACGGGTGTCGTGACCCTGGGCCTACCTTGTCCTCGCCGGCGATCATGTGTCAGGGATTCCTGGTACCGTTGAACCACCCGTGCAATGGCTGTCTGCGCTACACCAAACCGTCGGTGTGGAGTATTGTTATCTGCACGCACTGAACTTTTGACAGTTGACGCACTATCATCTGCATGTTTATAGGAGTCGCTTCGTACGTGAATGATCCCTCGCTCAATTATACCCCCGCCATAACCTGCCCCTACCTCTCCCAGGTCTAGTTACGTGGTTTATGTTTTCCTAAATTTATCGCGGTGACTGCCCGAATACCAGGAATTCTCTGCGGGGTTGTTACAAGTTACACTGGTGCTGTCGTCTGTGTTGATGTGGGATTTCATGGGGTTAGGGGCCTTCCCGTTCCTGCGAGTGGCATTTACTATAGTGATGCGTTATTTTTTGACGAGTAGCATATATATATATATATATATATATATATATATATATAACAATATATATATATATATATATATATAATTATACATATATATATATATATATATATATATATATATATATATATATATATATATATATATATATATATATATATATATATATATATATATATATATATATATATATATATATATATATTTCTTCTATATATATATATATATATATTTATATAAATATATATATATATATATATATACTATAACATATATATATATATATATATATATTGGGGTGAGAATTCTGCTAGTTTTACTAACTTCAATTTAAAAACCCATTATGGATTTATCAGGTGTGACTCTTATGAAATAAAGCAAGCTCGCTGTAGTGGGAAAGATCCTCTCTCTCTCTCTCTCTCTCTCTCTCTCTCTCTCTCTCTCTCTCTCTCTCTCTCTCTCTCTCTCTCTCTCTCTCTCTCTCTCTCTCTCTCTCTCTCTCTCTCTCTCTCTCTCTCTTTATATATATATATATATATATATATATATATATATATATATATATATATATATATATATATATATAATTATATATATATATATATTTAATATATATATCTTTATTCTACCCCCCATCTATTTATATATATATATATATATATATATATATATATATATATATATATATATATATATATATATATATATATATATATATATATATATATATATATATATATATATATATATATATATATATATATGACGTGCAAGTGGTTTAGCGTTATATTATTAAGATTTCGAGCATATATATATATATATATATATATGCTATATATATGCTATAATATATATATATATATATATATATATATATATATATATATATATATATATATATATACAGTTTTCCCAAGAGAGCTTTTATGAATAACTATAAAAAGCATGACATCCCAATTGTAGATGTTAATTCGCAAATCTTTTTTGTAATATCTCCCGTAAGGCTCTAAATTTCACACATCCATATAATATTATTAACTCTAAATTGTTAAGAACAGGTATTTTGGATTTGCTAGCAGCATACAAACAAAGCGACTCTTTCAATTCTTCGGTTCTTTTTCTTTTTCACCATATGCAAAGTGTTGGTAAATTTTGCATGTGAATCACGATACAAGTTTAATACACACACATTTGGAGTCTCTCTTGGATTTTCTTTAATTTAATGATGGAAATGAGTGGCAATCGTGCGAAATTTGATAATGAGTTCGTTTATTTCCTTTTGTGAGTCTATTCCACTTTTAATTGCTAACTGTATTTTAAGTGCTGTACAAGCCAAATTATTAAGCCTTGAAAGGAAAAATGCTTTTTTATGTTTCTTCCTGAATCCGCATTAGGCAAAAAAACGCTTACTCTATCAATGTCTATTTTTATAACATTTCGTCAATTTTTAAATAAAACTTATGCATCATGAAATATATTTTTGCTTTATTAATTGAATATAATATAACTGGTTGGAAGCTGAGGGTAAAGGTTGGTGAGGTTCCCGTTAGAATAAACGACAAGTTCTTTCTCTTTTAATTTGTTTATTTCATTATATATATATATATATATATATATATATATATATATATATATATATATATATATACCCTACCTATACTATATATATATATATATATATATATATATATATATATATATATATATATATATATATATATATATATATATATATATATGTGAAATAAAAAGATAATTATTTTCTTATTCGCTATCCAAAAAATTAATCAGACACTAGAAAATAAATTAATAACTTGCAATATTTTATACATCCACAACATGAGCATTTAATAATTGTGGATGCGTATATTTAAATTCGTGAATTGAGTATGCGTGGATGTCAATTTTTAATGCGAGAAGGTTATGCGGATGTCAATTCTAATGCGGATATTATGCGAATGCAGATGTTACATACATCCCACTAGTTATATTTATATACATACATATATATATATATATATATATATATATATATATATATATATATAATATATATATATATATATATATATATATATATATCTCTCTCTCTCTCTAACATATATATACTCGGTTTTACGGGGGAAGCACAGGAGGCCAGGCCTCCTCTAAAAAAAGTAAAAGCAACTAATATAAAATAATTTAATTTACTATTTATTACTATTAAAATAATATTTAAATGTTATACAAGAACGCTAATTTTACATTAAGATCATTTATTCTCTTGCAAGAAACATTTTTTTCATAGGATCATTATTCTGGAGGAATTTTGATTTTTGCCTCCAAGAAAGCATAATTATAATGCTTTCAAAGCACTGGTTGTCATGGCAACGTAAAGGAAACCTTATTCTTATTTTTGTCTATTTTGAGGATTTTCCAAAACCTCCTCTCGAACACGTCATAAAATAACTCCTCCTAAATTTGGCAACTCTACTGCCCCTTTGTAATAAATATGTGAAACAAAATAAAAATCAATTTTTAAAAAAATTAAATAAAAAAACTTATTTAATATATATATATATATATATATATATATATATATATATATATATATATATATATATATATATATATATATATATATATATATATATATATATTGAGAGAAGATAGTTATGTTAATTGTTAATTTTGTTAATACTTTTAGTTGAAATTTTGAATCTTTTAATAATAACCTTTTCTGTATAAACTAGCAATTTTCAAATGGAGAATGAGGACAAAAAATAAACCTTTAATTTTCGAATATGAAATAAAACACGATATAAATATTTACCTATTTCTTAGTTCATACATTAAATTAAAAAAATCAATTAATCTTTAAAAAAAATTTACAACCTTTATACAACAGGAAATCATAAAACACTTTCGCTACGAAAATGCAGGACACGGGGCCTTTGAGGCAAAGTTTCTTCTTTGAAGGACTTCTACACGGAGGCAAAGTGCTAAAAAATGTTGTCAAGCTCTGACAACAAAAGAAAAGAGCACATTAATATTCAGCATTTAGTTCATTAATTCATTTATTTATTTATTTATTTATATATAATTAACAAAATAATTATTTATAAAATATTTGAGTTATCAATTCCTACAGTTCTCTTTTAGTATAAATTTGGTTTTTATGGGTATCATAGTTTCCTTTCAAATTCAGATATTAGAATTTAAATATATGAATTATTTTTATCCGAAATGTGCATTAAGAACAAGTAAATGTTTATTTTAATTTTTTTCCTTAAATTAAACGAGTGTTTTATTAGATTCTTAGACAGGAAAAAAAAAACAACTTGTAAAAAAATTAAATTCACGAATATGTATTGTATACCGTCTTGAAATTTGCTCTCTGCATTTTTGGAGAGGTACGAGCCGTTACAATTTATAATTGATTAAAAATAGGGTTATTCAATGGCGATGATGCTTACACTTTTTGTTTAAATTTTACATAATCTTTCATTTGTACAATGTAATGTATTCTTTCAGATGACCTATTTTCACAAAAAATAAGATAAATTTAACATAAATTCAAAAATTTGAAGAATATCGTTCATTTCTATAATAATAACTCGATTGCTAGGCACGAGGTAGCACGAATGTAGAGGTCATATCTGATAATATATATATATATATATATATATATATATATATATATATATATATATATATAATAACTAATATATATATATATATATATATATATATATATATATATGCTATATATATATATATAATAATATATATATATATATATATTGAAGTGCCTCCCCATGTTTTCTGTTCACGAGAATAATAATAATAATATATGTAATAATATATATATATATATATATATATATATATAATAACTATTTATATAATAATATATAATATAATATATATATATATATATATATATATATATATATATATATATATATAACGACTTGGAAATAATTATTAATAATTTTATTTTTTGAGAAAATTTAGTTTGAAAGAAAAATCTTAAAAGAAATTAAGAATTTCAAAATTAAAACTTTTGAACTTTTGATGCAGTTTTAAAATTTCATCAGAAGTTGTTGAACATTTTTCAAAATAATATGAAAATTAGCAAGAAATAATTTTTATGTTTTTATGTTTATAAAGTTTTTAATAATAATAATATAATAATAATAATAATAATAATAATAATAATAATAATAATAATAATAATAATAATAATAATAATAATAATAATAATAATAATAATAATAATAATAATAATAATAATAATAATAATAATAATAATAATAATAATAATAATAATAATAATAAAGTGATAGGGTAGTTTTAACAATGTACTTTTAGATTTTATTGTGCTTTTAAAATTAGATTATTTTACCTTGAAAATAGTTACTTTTCAAAGTTTAAAAATTTCACCTTTTTCAACGAAATGCGACACTCGTCATTACTCGAGAATTGGGTTGGCCGAGTACCCGAATTTTTCGAACAGCAACTAGCCGCACCACTCATCGCACCGCAACGCACCACACCGCACCGTACCGCACCGCACCAGAAGTCATTTTGTCGCATCGCACCTCGATGTTTCAATGCTCACTGCACCCAGCACGGTGCCGAGACACTAGCACCGCAACAAAATGAGCCCACCACGCACCCCACCGCACCGCACCTGGTGCTCCGGTCAACCCTACTTGAGAGTGCAGTTCTTAGCCCTGTTCCTAAAAGAATAAAAACGAAGCCGACTCGGAACTCACCACGAGTAGGTGGCTGCTCATCGAGTTCCGCCCTTACCCATTCCAACCAACCAATCAATCAGTAATTAATTGGTTTAATGTTTACAGACAATGACAGTTGTCTTGGTATGTACCAAAATTGATACGTGAAGTTATTGGCTACTAGACAAATCTCTTGAAGAAGCGAGTATTTGTTTAAGAAGTCTCATTATCAGTATCAATACTTCAAATGGTATTTGGAGTCAAACGACGACATACATCTCTTTCCTTGATCTTAAAACATTTCGAATTTATTCATCACCAGTTTTCGCTCCGCAGATGCTAAATGAAGCTTTTGTTTACTTACTTCTGTACCCACCACGGCTTGAGTACGATACAATAGTTCCTGGGAAGGTTCGTCGATAAAGAAGCAATTTTGTTAGTCGGAAACGTTTCCCTTTTCTAGTTAATTTTATTCCGAAAAAATTCGGCTTGAAAGTTAATAGTGGCCACATTAAACGTGCAAAGGTAAGCGTGAGCAGGTGTCTCAGGAGCTTCACTTATTTCTTTTAAGATGTGATGAGACACGGTAAAAGCCCGAATATCTCGCTGCCCATCTCCTAACACTGCAGTCAAGATTTTTTTTGGGGTGAACGTAAAAGGCATTGTATTGTGCACAATTGCAGGACCAATAACTGCTTGATGCTTCTTCGGTAAGAACCGTGTTTTGTTGATGCAAGCGTAGTCTGTCATCTTTGCAAAAATGCATCTTTTGATCGCAAACCACCTGAGAGCTTAGGTTTACATTTAAGATTTCAGTGGCAATTACTTTTAAACTAGCAATCGGTTTAGTGGGCTTATGTATAATCCCCAGATCCTCTTTGCAGTTGTAACCAATCTATCTGACACGGCTGATTGAACCAGAATCTCTCTTGGAGAGTATTACTGGGAAATCACCTGAGTTGATTGCGCGGTATGTCTTATAAAGGTATTGTTGGTTTTTACTGAGCTCTCTTGAATACACATCCTCATCTCTCTCTCTCTCTCTCTCTCTCTCTCTCTCTCTATATATATATATATATATATATATATATATATATATATATATATATATATATATATATATATATATATATATATATATATATATATATATATATATATATATATATATTAATAAATACAACCCCTAAAATGTATTTTCCCATGCTGGGATTCGATCCTGGACCCTAGCAGATGAGCGTGCAGGTGTTTAGACCACTACGCCACGACGAGCTAAAAGAAGAGCTTGTCGATACCTCCTCTGGTGAATAAACACTCACAAAGGAGATCATCGGGCTCTTCCCGCTCGCACTCGGGTGTAGGGTCAAACAGGGTACCGCGCATGGTGAAGGATACTGAACCGGGGGATAAGAAATACACTTAATAGTTGCATACCCACAACATAACAGTAGTAATAAATACAACCCCTAAAATGCATTTTCCCCTTGCTGGGATTCGATCCTGGACCCTATCATGGGGGAAGTGCATTTTAGGGGTTGTATTTATTACTACTGTTATGTTGCAGGTATGCTGCCGAAACACCGGACATTTACTCACGGATGCCCAAATGAAAGATAAGAGAGAAAAGCCTAAGCTCGTGTTGGCTGAGTACGTGAATTATCACCACTGAAAAATTATCTTTACAAACGATTTTTTTTTTTTACCATGGAAGAATGCTTTAACAAATAAATCGATAATGTGTATTCTACGTCATCTAATGAAGCAGCATAACTCGTACTAAGTGTCCAAAAATGTCCGGTTGTTGTGATGGTTTGTGTGGGGGGAGAAATGTTTTTTCGGGGGTGGGGTTTGATATATATATATATATATATATATATATATATATATATATATATATATATATATATATATATATATATATATATATATATATATATATATATATATATATATATATATATATATATATTTTTAAAACTGTCAATTCTCTCTTAGTTTAAAACATAAAGATATTTTAATCTCTCCTCTTGCCTCTTTTGAAGAGAACCCAGGCTCTCGAAGTTGTTAAACCAGTGTTTTGACCACTAAACCAATGATGAGCTTAATGGAAACTCTACTTTGGAAAAATACTTCCCAAAGAAAGGAAATTCGCCTTTCACAAGTTCTCCTCGCTCACACTCGGGTCAAGGGTCAAAAAGGACTTTATCGGAGAGAGGATTGTATTAGTGATTGTATTAGTATATGTGACATGCGCATCCGCATAACATCCGCCGCATTAAATTTGACACCCACATCCGCAATTCACGATTTTGAAATATCCGCATCCTCAATTATTAAATGCGTATTATAAAATTATATAATTATAAATTTATATATTATTAAATATTGAAAATTATTAATTTGTTTTTTGGCGTTTGGTTATTTCTTTTGGATAGTGTGATTAAGAAAATAATTTTGTAATTCTATATATATATATATATATATATATATATATATATATATATATATATATATATATATATATATATATATATATATATATATATATATATATATATATATATATATATATATATATATATATATATAGATATAATATATTAAAGAGTTTTAAAGATAGTCTCAGGTCATTTAGAAAGAGTCTATTTTATCTAAAGTAAGATTTTTTTATTAATATATTAAAGCAATTTATTTCAATTCAATACAGTGATTTAATATATTAATAAAAAAATTTTACTTTATATAAAATACCGACTCTCTTCTAAATTATTTACAAGTTTCTCTTTAAAGGCTTCTATTATAATTCATATCCATTAGCGATCATTGCTGAATACTTAATATATATATATATATATATAGTAAAGAAGATATATATATATATATATATATATATATATATATATATATATATATATATATATATATATATATATATATATATATATATATATATATATATATATATATATATATATTTATATATATATATATATATATATATATATATATATATATATATATATATATATATATATATATATATATATATATATATATATATATAGTATATATATATATATATATAGATATATATATATATATATATATTATATATATATATATATATATATATATATATATATATATATGGAATATTTTAAGAGAAGAAAGAGAGAGAAAGAAAGCATTTGATTGATTCATGGTGGCTAGAAATTTCAAGGAAAAAGAAAATTACGATTTTGGATTTTAAAAATGTAAAATTTTAAACATTTAAATTTATTTCATTTGTAATCTGGGTTGGAGGAGCAACAAAATTTTTGAAATCATTTCTTTTGGCTATTTTGGATAATTAAATTCAAATATAAAATTATAAAGAAGAAATTTAAAATACTAAATTGCAGAACGTGGAACTGCGTTTCCCCAAGTCTATCGTCGAGTCATATGAAGTAAATTTTCCAAATTCTCTTCCTGGTAGCAAAGAGCTGGAACCCCTTCTATAACATTTATCTTTCCGCGAATGGTGATATATCGTTTAACATACTAATAGTAATAACAGTGATTTTGGTGATAATGATAAGTAATAATAATGTTAATGATAATTTTTAATATGGTTAATAGTGGTAAATAATATTAATATATGGTGAAATATATATAACAAGCATAATAATAGTAATATCAGTGATTGTGGTGATAATGAAAATAATAATACAGTGTAATATTAGTTAATGAAAATTTTAATATAGTGAATAGTGGTAAATAATATTAATATATTGTGAAATATTGTGTAGGCATAACAATTTTAATATTAAAACATAGTGCAGTGATAGTGATAGTAGTGATAATGATAGTAATGATAGTGATTGTATTAATAATAGTAGTGATATTTATATTTGTATATATATGTTGTGTATGTGTATATGTATTTAGGTTATGTATATGTATTTATGTATGTATATATGTATGTATATATATTTTTTTTTAAATATATTTATTTATTTATATAAAAAAGCGCCCGATAGCTCAGTGTTAGAGCACTCGCCCAACAAAGCGAGGGTCCTAGGTTCGCAACTGGTCGGGTGGGAGAATGTGAGCTATTCTCTCCTTGGGCTTGGCTTCGTCCTGCTCGGACGTTAAGTGAGTACACCTCCTCCTTGATTAGGGCTCTGCCCTTGAGTGATGGTGTTTATCTCTGTAAAAAAAATATATATATATATATATAATTTCTTTCTTTCTTTATTCTCCCTTCTCTTTCCACAGATGTGGGGTAGGGTTCGTAACATGTAGGTAAATAGGATAGTTAAGTAGAAGATCATGACGTAAATTGAATGTTTCCCCCCCCTACATTTCCCTCAACACTCTTAAATGAGAGCTCGTCGCATTGAAAAAAAAACACCATAGGGCTTCACAAAACTTCGACGGACCCTGACTGTGGTATCTCCTCAATGTAGGGTTCCTCCCTTGGGTCAGGTCCACTACCAAACTCACTCACAAAACACCGCCATTCAATCTATTGTGCACCACTTTTCTTGCCTCTAACAAAATCACATTCCTTTCCTTCAGACATTTCTTTGCTGACTCAATCCACTTTTATTCGGTCCCAGCCGGTCAATCTCCAACACACTCACCACTATATATCTGCTTAACAAACCGACAATCATCCTTTCTTTCCATATGACCAAACCATTTCAATACACTCTCGTTTCTTCTTTCCTTTACGCCTTTCTTCACACCACACACCCCAAACATGTTCACTCCTAATTTTATTAATTCTTCTCACACCCAATACACCCACCTGAACAGATTGTTGTACCTTAGATCATTACTTCTAATTTCACACCATAGTTTCCCTACTAACATTAACACCTGTAACAATATACTTCCATACAAAACTCTAGCGCTTTCAAGACTTAGGTCCTTTGTATTCACCAAGGATTTAATTGCAAAAGCCAAATTTCTATTATTAACAACTTACCTACTACACTTCATCATCCACTTCCTTTTCCTCCAACATATAGCAAAAATATTTAATCTCAGATACTTATTCCAATTGCTCACCATCCAACATGATTTCACACAGTGGACTCTCCGCACTTAACACTGTCACCATATTCTTATCTACATTTACTTTCAAACTCTTTCTTTTACACACTCTGCCAAATCTCTCTACCGATGCTCTCAAACTCTCTTGAGATTGACCAAACAAAACGTACAATAATAAGAAGGGCACCCTTCACTTTCTTCCATTCTCCAACATTCTAACATCTTCCTCTACTATCCCTACCTCAGATACATTCATCAACCCTTCCATATACAAATTAAATAACCAAGGAGACATAACTCATCCATGCATCACTCCACTATTAATAATAAACCACTCACTTTCAACTCCATTTATTCTTACATATGCTTCACTATTTATATATATATATATATATATATATATATATATATATATATATATATATATATATATATATATATATATATATATATATATATATATATATATATATATATATATATATATATATATATGTATATATATATATATATATATATATATATATATATATATATATATATATATATATATATATATATATATATATATATATATATATATATATATTTATATATATAAATATACATATATATATATATAGGGCTCATATATATATATATATATAAATATATATATATATATATATATATATATATATATATATATATATATATATATATATATATATATATATTTATTTTTATATATATATCACAATAATAATATATTTTCCATTCAGAAGCCTACCACCAACACCATATATTACTAACCCCTGACACAAAGCTTCCCTTATTAATCTTGTCATACTCCTGTTGCAAGTCCATAAAACCTAAAAAATAATTTATTCCTCTTCTTTCTTATTTTCTCAATCATTTGTTTCAAGGTAAAGATTTGATCTACACAACCTCTGCTAATTCTTTGCCAATCAGTTCCTCAGTCACTCGATGCACTCTTTCGACCAAATTACCAGCATATATCTTCCCTACAGCACTCAATAAACTATTTCCCCTATAGTTCCTACAGTTCCTATTAGCTCCTTTATTACTAAAAGGGTACTATTACTGATCTCCTCCAATACCTCTGAACTATACACTCCATAAACGATTTGTTACACAACTTCCACATTCAATCAATCACAATCTCGACTCCATTCTTGATTATTTCACCAGTAATCCCACCTATACCTGCGGATTTACCGTTCTTCAACTTTCTACCTCTACCTATTATCCCTTCCCTGCTACTTACCTCATCCCCAAAATACCTATCTTCTTACATCATCAAACCAACATACATTCACTATCGCCTCTTCATTATTGCTAACGTTACGCTGATTTTCGAAGTGTTCCCTCCACATTCTCCTCACATCCATTACATCAGTCACGAAAGTATCTTCTCTATTCATTATTCTTTAAAGATTTCCCTTACTCTCTTTCTTATCTTTTCGTACTTCCTTCCAGAAGAGTCTCCTATTCCCTTGCAAGTCCTCATTCATCCTCCTTCCAAACTGTGCATTTGCCTCTTTTTTCCTCCTACGTATACAACTTTTATTCTTTCTTTTATCCTCCTGATACATTTCCAAACACCTTTTGTTTTTGAGACCTCACCATTGATATTTAGCACATTCAACCGAGCCTCTTTTTTACTTTAGGCAGCTTTCATCATCACCTCTTCATTCCACCACTCACTATTAACATTCTTACTTCCTACTCCATAACATTCACATACTTCTCTTGCACTAATAACAAAAGATTTCTTCATTTGCGTCCAGGTTTGTTCAATTTTATCTTGCTCGCAATCAACTGATTTATTTGCAAGTGTTCACCCATATTTTTCCATACAACATTGTAACTTAACTTTTCACTCTTAATTCTCCAAACTTATTTACTTATCTTCTTCCTCTCCATCTTTGCCCCCACTAACTTAATCTTTTCATAAACAATATAATGATCTGTTATTCCCATCCTTAACCCCCTCATTGATTTATCATCTATCACATACTTCAACATCATCTTCACCAACACAATATCAATCATACTTTTCACTCTGATACCATCTCTGCTTATCTCAACTCTCGTATACTTATGAATACTCCTGTGCAAGAAGAATCTATTACTTACACACAAACCTCTTTCCTCACAAAAATCTTTCACCTTACTACCATTATTCTTTATTTCTGCAACCTCAATGGCACCAATTATACCATCCCTTTTTTGATCACCTATCCAACCATTTAAGTCGCTCAAATCAATCATTCTGAGGCTCATACTCACTCCATTCAAAACCTCATTCAGATTATCCCAGAAAGCCACATCCTGCTCAACATCACAATCAGATGAACCATATGTTACAACCACACATACCTTGACCTTCTCAAACTTAAATCTAAGCATCAGTACTAACGCAAACAAATTCCACTAAAGCTCTGTGCCATAGGTCTCTCTTCAGAATCACAACTCCTTCTCTCACTCTATCATTCATCTCCACTCCAGCACATACACATTTCACCCCACGCCACTTGTCTTCACCACCTCATTTCATCTTTGTCTCAGCCACAGCAAGCAAATAAAATCAAATTTACCCTTAATAAATACATCCATCACATCTCCCCTCTTCTCCACACCATTTATTCCTCTAACATTCTATATTCAAAGGAGATTCATAAACAATTTCGCCGGATGATAGATACAAGGTCGCTTACAGCGATCACAGCTTGGTCCGAGGCATGCATAAGCATTCCTAGGGTTTAAATAAGTAGTAACGGTTCCCCATCCCAACTACCAATGTCCCTTTATTCGCCTTCTACAACACGCAAACATACTATATATATATATATATATATATATATATATATATATATATATAAAAACATATATATATATATATATATATATATATATATATATATATATATATATATATATATATATATATATATATATAGTAATATTTATTTTTTCTATTCTCTCAGAAACACATGCACACACACACATATATATATATATATATATATATATATATATATATATATATATATATATATATGT
>JABUQX010148210.1:12500-25000 GCA_015478945.1 Trachelipus rathkii | reverse complement strand
GATGACAGTCACGAAAATGACATTGGTAGATACGTTGGACATTCATCTATGATTTCGACTGAGAAAAAGAAATAGTTACTGAAAGAGTGTTGGATTCCACCTAAGACCTATAATTTTTTGGAAGATGTTACTCACTTAAAGAGGAAATTCAATTATGAATGGTTGGAGACATATTCACCTTGGCTGACATACTCCAGGCACCTAAAGGGAGCATTTTGCAAGTTTTGTATTTTATTTCCACCAAATAAAAGTTTGTTCAGAGGGGGTCCTAGGCTCTTTAACAATAAGACCTTTCACTAAATATAAAGATGTTCATGTGGTTTGAAGCTGCAAGATTGTTCCTACAGGACGTGCCGGTAGACATCCAAATTAACCAGCATTCAAAGAAAATCATAGAAGAAAATAAAAAAATATTATCCTCAATAATTCTCATCATGATGAGGAAGTGTTGCAAATTTGTGCAGCTTACGAATAGATGCCGGAGATCAGTCATTGAAAAGCCATTTTGAAAAGGGGAAGAAAATGCCACATACCAATCAGTTCAGATTCAGAATAAAATCATTTCTCTATGTGGTACTACTATAAAGGAAAGCATCGTTAATAAGGTAAAGGAAGTGTGCACGTATAGCTTACTAGCAGATGAAACCGCTGATATTTCTGGAAAGGAACAATTATCCATAGGGTTGCGCTATTTCGAAAAAGAGTCCGATGAAGTCAAAGAGGAATTTATTGGCTTTGTAGAACTGAAAGCGCTTGACGCAAAAACCATTGCGAAAGCCATTGACGATTTTGTCACGACCGAAGAACTGAATCCCGAGAAATGAGTGGGCTTGGGTTTCGATGGCTGTTCTACGATATCTGGCAAAGAAGAAAGTGTCCAAGCAATATTGAGGAAAAGTATAAAAAGCATTGTTCTTTCATTGCTCTTCACACAAACAAAATTTAGTAGTAAATGATTTGAACACAATACCAGAAATCTGCAATACTGTGGGAACTATAAAGGACATTATTACGTTTTTTCGCGAGACGGTCTTGAGAAAAAAATTAATGCCAAACATCCCAAGCCTATGCCAGACCAGATGGTCTGAACAACACAAATGCATCAGAGTGTTTAAGGAGCACTTTGTACGAATGATGCAAGCATTAGCGCTTTTCAATTGCATTGAAGGAAATACTGCCACAAGAAAAAGCGCTTTTCAGTTGCATTCAGCGGCATGTAAGTCGTCATTCATCATGGCTATGATATTGATCGCGAAATACTCTGCGATGTTAGAGCCAGTTGTAAATGCTCTCCAATCTAAGCCTTTGATATCGTCAAAACCTCGCAGCACATTCAACATATTGTGGAAATGGTTAGGAGCCATCGGAAAGGTGAAGAAAAAATCATCGATGAAGTGTTAAAAGAAGCTAATCAAATCGCCGAGCAACTGGGACTTGATCTGAATATACCACGAATTTTTGGTAGGCAGCAGCACCGCAGCAACCATCCAGCAACAAATCCCACGGAGTTCTGGAGAAGATCCTTAATAACTCCGTATCTGGATTTTATAACTTCTTCTTTGGAATTACGGTTTTCTACTGAAAATATACCTGCTTATGCATTGACATATCTACATCCTTTCCACATGCTACTCATAACAATCGATGAGTTAAAAGAAAAGACAGCTTCATTTTATAGTTTTTACCACTTAGAAGGCATAGAAGAAGAATTAGAACTTTGGTACAAAATTTGGAAGGACAAGAAACTGAGTAGTGAAGAACTAAAAGATCTTGCTGTCTCCCAAGTCTTAAAGGAGACTGAACCTTTCTTTCCGTCGACGAAAAAGGCTTTGATGATACTACTCGCCCAACCATGCACCACCAGTACAGTAGAACACTCTTTCAGTACTCTGCTAAGGATCAAGACTTGGCTGCGAAGTACTATGGAAGACGACAGGTTAAACGGACTGGCTATGATGAGTGTACACAGAAAATTTGTGTTTGACAATTATGATTATTTTATTCAAACAGTAGTTGATAAATTTGCGTTGAACCCAAGGAAATTACTTTTTTAATAATATCAATTTTGCAACTGCTCTATATTGTGAATTTTCCATCATTGGATATTGTATTTGATATTCTATTGTTTTAATAAAATAATTTTTTTAAAATATTAATCATTTAATTATCCATACAAATGTTTCTAGTTTTATGTCTTCTTTCTTATATATATAATATATATATATATATATATATATATATATATATATATATATATATATATATATATATATATATATATATATATATATATATATATATATATATATATATATATATATATATATATATATATATATATATATATATATATATATATATATATATATTAGGTTCGCTTCTACGCTAACTATAATTGGAATGACTGCTTTGACTCTGATGACGCTTCGGCTTCTGCCACTAAGGTGGGAGCTGTAATCGTTGACGGGATGAGCAGGTTCATTCCTTCTTCGACTAAATCTTTCTCTCCTCATAATCCATGGTTCGATCGTGCCTGTTCTCTGGCCATTCAGGCTAGAGACAGCGCTTATCGGGAGTGGAAAAATTCTCGTTCTCCTATCACTCTCGCTAATTTTCATTCAGCTAGAAATCGTTGCAGGGATACTCTTCGACGAGCAAAGCGGGCTTTCATCAAACGAAAGTGCGCTAACCTCCTTGGTTCTCCTACTGACAAATTTTTCTGGCCTCTTGCCAAAAACATCTCTAACAACTTCTGTAAATCTGCTTTTCCTCCTCTTATTCGATGGTTCTGTTGCTAATTCTCCAATTGAAAAGGCCAATCTCTTCGGCCTCCTATTTTCCTCTAACTCAACCCTGGACGGTTCTGGCATTCCTCCTCCTCCACCTTCTCCTCTCAGGTGTCCTATGTCTTTGCCTGTGATTACATTTGATCGGATGCATAGTAGGCCCTGAGATCTACACGCTGGGAAGGCGGGAGTCTGATGGCATCCTCCCGAGTTTCTGAGGTAGCTTCCAGCTCCCGCCCCTCGTTCAACTAGCCTATATTCTCTGTCTCAATACTAACACTTCCCTCAGTGTTGGAAGCACGCACATGTCCAACCTATTCCGAAAAAAGGAAGCCGCTCTGATCCTTCTAACTATCGCCCTATAGCTCTCACCTGTATTCTATCTAAGATCTTTGAAACCCTTCTTAACTCTCACTTCTTAGACCATCTGGAATCTCATTCTCTTCTTTCCGATCGCCAGTACGGCTTTCGGCGTTCGAGGTCTACTGGTGATATACTTTCCTATTTAACCGATTTATGGTTTTTCGCCCTTAGGAACTACGGGGAGACTTGCGTGGTGGCGCTTGAAATATCCAAAGCATTTGACCGGGTATGGCACGCGTCACTGCTCTCCAAGCTCCCCTCCTTCTCTTTGCTTACTTATGTCTAGCTTTCTTTCAAGTCGCTCAATATCGGCTGTGGTTGATGGAGCGACTTCTTCTTCTTTTTTCTGTCAATAGTGGTGTTCCTCAGGGTTCTGTCTTATCTCCTACTTTATTCTTACTTTCATTAATGATCTCACCTGCACATCTAACTCTTTTCACTATATACCGATGACACGACCCTTCATTCTTTAACTCATTTCAATTTGCTCCTTCTTTACTTCTAGAATTGCCTCGTCTTAATCTTTCCGATTCTATTCTTGCTGATCTGATAGAATTTCACTGGGGTCGTCTCAACCTTGTGAAATTCAATTCTTTAAAAACTCAACTTCTACAAATCTCCCTCTCTAAAACACCTTCTAACTTTCCTATCTCTTTCGACGGTTCTCTCGTCTCTCCTGTTGACAATATAAATATCCTTGGCCTTAACATAAACAAAAAATGTCTTGGAAACCTCACATCACAACGGTTGCTAGGGCGGCCTCAAAGAAACTGGGAGTTCTGTTTAGACTGCGAGATTTTTTCCTCTTCTCAGTTACTCCAGCTATACAAGGGTCTCATCCGCTCTTGTATGGAGTACTGTTCTCATATCTGGGGGCTCTGGTTTCACCAGATTTTAGACATGGTTTATCCAAAAGCCAAAGGCTTATAAACAGCTCTGTGCTTTCATTTGACCCTCTATCTTTGCGGCGCGATGTTGGTGCTTTATCTCTTTCTATAGGTACTGCAGCGGCAAGTGCTCGAGGAAACTTACAACTCGCGTACCACCACCTTTACGACGCCCTCGTAGCACAAAGGGTGCTGTGTCTGCGCACGTTTTTGGTGATGTTAGTAACTCCAGGCTAGTTCACTGCGGTGCTTCCTTCTTTCCTGCCACATCTGTTCTGTGGAATTCTCTTCCATCTTCTGTGTTTCCTGCTGAATTTAATCTCCCTCACTTTAAAGCCTGCGTCTGTGCTCATCTGCGCATAATTTACTAAAGGGATGAAAATTTAGCGTGTAGCCCCCCTCTCCATGTAGAGGCTCTGTGAGTGTGGTGGTGAAAAATTTAATATATATATATATATATATATATATATATATATATATATATATATATATATATGTATATATATATTTATATATATAATATAGATATGTTATTTATAAAAGCTGCCCCCCCCTAGGTTGGAAGCTGGCGACGTCTATATATATATATATATATATATATATATATATATATATATATATATATATATATATATATATATATATATATATATATATATATATATATATATATATATATATATATATATATATACATATATATATACATATATATATATATATATATATATAAGTTCTATATATATATATATATATATATATATATATATATATATATATATATATATATATATATATATATATATATATATATATATATATATATTATTATTATTATTATTATTATTATTATTATTATTATTATTATTATTATTATTATTATTATTATTATTATTATTATTATTATTATTATTATTATTATTATTTATCTCTTTTACCCAGATTGGGGATAAGGTTTGCAGCATACACCAGAAACAGAAAAGTAATAGAAGAACATGACGCCAGTAGTAAAGAAATCCCCCGTTACCGTCTCCACCATACCCTTAAATGAAAACTCGTCGCAGTCAGAAAAGTCAATCCTAAGGACATTAAGGATTCACAAGACTACGACAGACCCACACTGTGGTATCTCGTCAATGTGGGGTCCATCCTCTGGGCCAGGCCTATAAACATACCCCCTCACAAAACCCCGCCATTCACTCCTGTTATACACCTTTCTTCTCGCCTTTGCCAAACTCACATTCCTCTCTTTCAGGCATTCCTTTACTGACTCAATCCACTTTTTCTTCTGCCTCCCAGGGGGTCGATTCCCAGTACACTCACCACTACCAATCAGCTTAACCAACCGATTATCATCCATCCTTTCCATATGATCAATCCATTTCTAAGTACTTTCGTTTATACTCTCATTTACGCCTTTTTACACATCACATAACTATCTATTACCTTCATTCCTCGTTTTATCAATTTTTCTCACACCTAACACACCCTTAAGATTTGTCTAACTGAGCACATTGTCCCTTAGTTCTATACCTCTTATTCCATACCATAGTTTTACTATTATACACAGATAACAACATGCCCTCATGCAAAACCCTAGCTCACTCAAGACTTAGTCCCTTTACATCTACCAAGGATTTAATAGCACCAGCCACCTTCCTACCATTCACAACTTTCCTATTACACTCTGCATCATCCGTTCCCATTTCATCCAACATATATCCTAAATATTTAAACTCAGACACTTGTTCCAGCTGCTCACCATCTAACATAACTTCACACTGAGGACTGTCCTCACTCACAACCATAACCTTACTCTTATCTACGTTTACTTTCAAACTCCCTCCTTTTACACACCCTGCCAAATCTCTCTACCAATCCTCTCAAACTCTCTTCAGATTCACCACACAAAACCAAATCATCCGCATATAATAGATAGGGCACCCTACTCTCTTCCATTCTCCATCATTCTAAAACCTTCCCTGCCACCCCACCTCTAATTCTTTCATAACCCCATCCATATACAAATTGAATAACCAAGGAGACATAACACCCTGCCTCACTCCGCTATTAATATTAAACCAATCACTTTTGACACCATTTATTCTTACACATGCTTCACTATCGTCATACATACTTTTGATTCCATTCAGAAGCCTACCACTAACACCATATATTACTAACACCTGCCATAGAGCTTCCTTATTAATCCTATCATACGCCTGTTGCAAATCCATAAAACCTAAATACAATTTATTCTTCTTCTCCCTCATTTTCTGTCATTTGTTTCAATGTAAAGATTTGATCCACACATCCTCTACCACTCCTAAACGCACCTTGTTCTTCACTAATCAGTCCTTCAGTCACTCGACGCACTCTTTCGACTAAAATACCAGCATATATCTTCCCTACAACACTCAATAAACTAATTCCCCTATAATTTCTACAGTTCCCTTTATCTCCCTTACCCTTATATAAGGGTACTATTACTGCTCTCCTCCAATCCCTCGAAACTATACCCTCCATAAACGCTTTATTACACAACTTCCAAATCCAATCAATCACCATCTCGCCTCCGTTCTTGATCATTTCACTAGTAATTTCATCTATACCTGCAGATTTACCATTCTTTAACTTTTTCACTCTACCCATTACCTCCTCCTTACTAATGACCTCATCCCAAAATACCTATTCCTTCTTTCACCATCAAACCCACTAACACTATTCCAGTGCTCACCTCTTCATTACTAAGCACAAAGCAGGTGATTTTCGAAGTAAGTTCATTCCACACTCCCCTCATATCCGTTTCATCAGTTATGAAAGCCATCCTTATTCATTATTCTTAAGCAGATTCCCCTAATCCCATTCTTACTTCCTTTTGCAATTCTATCCAGAAGAGCTTTCTATTCCCTTGTAAGTCCTCATTCAACCTCCTTCCAAACTGTTCATCTACCTCATTTTTCCTCCTACATATGCATCTTTTAGTATTCCTTTTTCCTTCTTAAATAATTCCAAACATCTTTCTTTTGAAACCTCATCATTGGCTTTTAGTACATTCAACCAAGCTTTTTTACTTTTAACCGATTGCATCACCTCTTCATTCCACCACTCACTCTTAACATTCTTACTTCCTACTTTAGCACATCCACATTCTTCTTTTGCACTACTAACAACCGTTTCCTTCATTTGCTTCCAGATTTGTTCAGTTTCAACTTGTTAACATTCAGCTGATTTACTTGTGCTGCTTAAATACTTATCCTTATTACCTTGTTCACTCATCTTTTCGCTCTTAATTCTACCCACTCCCTTCTTTATCACCTCCCTCTCCATCCAAGCCTCCACAAACGTAATTTTACATAGAACAACATAATGATCCGATTATACCATTCCTAAACCCCTCACTGATTTAACATCCAACATACTTCAACATCTCCTTCTTCACCAACACAAAATCAATCACACTTTTCACTTCGATACCATCTCTACCTACACCAACTCTAGTATACTTATGGATACTCTTGTGTTTAAAGAAAGTATTACTTACGCACATATCTCTCTTCACACAAAAATCAATCACCTTCCTACCATTCTCATTTTCTCCCGACACCCCAAAGCCACCTGTTATACCATCCCTTTTTCGATCACCTATCCAACCCTTTAGGTCACCCAACACACCACCTGAAGCCCTTACTCTCACCCCGCTTAATCCAAAATATCGTCAGATTATCCAGTGAAATCGCCTCTCCTCTCAACATTACCTCAGATTGGCCATTTGTCAACTACACACGATCCTTTTCAAACGTAAAATTTAATCCATTAGAATTCTATTATCAATTAGCACAATCCACACAGCTCTGTACCACAAGTCACCATCAGATTGAACTCCTTCTCTCCCCCTCTCATTCCTTCTCACACCAGCACATACACATTTCACACCACACTACTCACTTTCACCATTTTCTTTCATCTTTATTTCAGTCACAACGAGCAAATCAAATTTGTCCTTTCTAAATATATCCATTACCTCTCTCCTCCTCTCCTCAACATTTATTCTTCTGACATTCCATGTATCCATACATACGATTCATACATTATCTCCGAAAGAAAGAAGGCCACTTACGGCGATCACGACCTTCCCCGAGGCATGCATTAGCATTTCTGGCAAAGCCCAATTATCACTGTCCCTTTAGTCGCCTTCTACGACACCCAGGACATACGATATGGGCAATTCTTTCTCCCCCACACATATTTATATAAAGGATGGGGATCTCTGCAAGATGTTGCCTAGAAGAGGGTGTGGATACAAGTATGTGTATATGATATGTTGTCTGGAGGATGAGTGTGGATATGAACGCAGAAGAGAAAGACGAACCATTAGGCACTAGAATGTCATGGGAGACCCTACATATCATAAGCCAAATGTGCGCTCTCTCTCAAAAAAATTCTTCTCTCTATATATATATATATATATATATATATATAGAATATATATATATATATATATATATATATATATATATATATATATATATATATATATATATATATATATATATATATATATATATATATATAGATGTTAAATATTGCATAATAATCGCAATTAGATAAGATGTTAAAGAAAGAACATATAATGAGAAGGTAAAGAATTATTTGCCTTCTCTGATTAAACTGTTCGTTTAAAAACTGCTGTGAATAATATGCCTGGAAAGAGATACCATTATCTCTTTATAGCTGTGGTTGAATCCAAGTTTTTTGGCTTGGAGGATAGCTCAGTTGTATAGCACCGGGCATATTGTCCTCATGCGCAACATGCGGTGGTTCAATCCCAGAGAAGGCAGTTAATTCTTTACCTTCTCATTATATGTTCTTTCTTTAACATCTTATCTAATTGCGATTATTATGCAATATTTAACATCTAAAATATAAAGAACGAGAGATAGGACAGGCTGGACACCTGGTGATGTCGCCTTGACGGGAACTCGGTTGCTTTATAACTGTTCTTGAATCCAACTTTTTTGGGTTGGAGGATAGCTCAGTTGTAAAGCACCGGGCATATTGTCCTCACGCGCAACATGCGGTGGTTCAATCCCAGAGAAGGCAGTTAATTCTTTACCTTCTCATTATATGTTCTTTCTTTATATATATATATATATATATATATATATATATATTATATATATATATATATATATATATATATATATATATATATATATATATATATATATATATATATATATATATAAATATATATATATATATATATATATATATATATATATATATATATATATATATATATATATATATATATATATATATATATATATATATATATATATATATATATATATATATATATATATATAGGGTGCTCCAGCAACTTTTACTACTCTCGTGATCCTCTCTCTCTCTCTCTCTATATATATATATATATATATATATATATATATATATATATATATATATATATATATATATATATATATATATATATATATATATATATATATATATATATATATATATAGTGGGGGACGATTAATCGTCATCGTCATCGTCATCGGCAAAAATCGGCATATTTTTTTTACATCGTCATCGTCATCGTCATCGGCAAATTTCGCCGATTATTTTGCCGATTAATTGAACAAATATTAAGAATTTTGAATAATATTAAAACTCAATAATAATAATAATAATAATAATAATAATAATAATAATAATAATAATAATAATAATAATAATAATAATAATAATAATTTAAATATAAAAATATATATATATATATATATATATATATATATATATATATATATATATATATATATATATATATATATATATATATATATATATATATATATATCCATTTTGCTTATGGTATGTATGACATTCCAGTGCCTAATGGTTCGCCTTTCTGTTATGCGTTCATATCCACACTCATCCTCCAGACAACATATCATATACACATACTTATATCCACACCCCTCTTCTAGACAACATCTTACAGACATCCCTATCCCTTATATCCATACGTGTAGGGAGAAAAAATTGCCCACATCGTATGTCCTGCGTGTCGTAGAAGGCGACTAAGGGACGGTGGTTGTTAGGTTGGCTGCCTACTACCACTTATCTTTTGCCAGGAATGCTAATGCATGCCTCGGAGAAGGTCGTGATCGCAGTAAGCCGTATGGATCTGAATATGGAATGTCAGAGGAATAAATGTTGAGGAGAGAGGAGAGAGGTGATGGATGTATTTAGAAAGGGCAAATTTGATTTGCTCGCTGTGACTGAAACAAAGATGAAAGGAAACGGTGAAAATGAGTGGTGTGGTGTGAAATGTGTTTGTGTTTGCAATTCTGATGAGTGAGTTGTGGTAGAGAGCTATGGTAGATTTTGTGTGTGTGAGTACTAGAAGTCTAAAGGTTAAATTTAAGTTTGAAAAGATCAAAATTTGTGTGGTTGTGACATATGATCCATCTGAGGGTAATGTTGAAAAGAGTACGATTTTCTGGGATAATCTGAATGATGTTTTGGATGGGGGGAATAGGAGATTCAGTTCATTTGCCACATATCTGCCCATTCAAGGATTTTTTTACAGTTGTCACCACCACTCACGGGCAGAGCCCTATTCAAGGAGGGGTGTATTACTCTCAAAAGTTCACCCTCTAGCGCAAATTACGCATATGAGCACAGACGCAGGCTTTAAAGTGAGGGGATTAAATTCAGTAGGAAATACAGAAGATGGAAGAGAATTCCACAAAACAGAGGTGGTGGGAAAGAAGGAAGCACCACAGCAAACTAGCCTGGAGTTACCAATGTCAACACAATACTCGTGCGCAGATACAGCACCTATTGTGCTACGAAGGCGTCGTAAAGGTGGTGGTATTCGAGTGATAAGTTCCCTCGAGCACTTGCCGCTGCGGTACCTATAGGATAGAGATAAAGCATCAACATCGCCTCGCAAAGATAGAGGGTCAAGTGAACTGGAAAGTACAGAACAGTTTATAAGCCTTTTTGCCGTTGACTCGACCCTGTCCAAAAGCCGGGTAAAACCAGAGCCCCCCCCCCCAAGATATGAGAGCAGTACTCCATACATGGGCGGATGAGACCTTTGTATAGCGGAGCAACTGAGAAAAGGAGGAAAGTCTCACAGTCTAAACAAAACTTCCAGTTCTTTGAGGCCGCCCTAGCAACCGTTGTGATGTGAGGTTTCCAAGACATTTTTTTGTTCATGCTAAGGCCAAGGATGTTTATATTGTCAACAGGAGAGACGACAGAACCATCGAAAGAGACAGGAAAGTTAGAAGGTATTTTGGAGGAGATTTGTAAAAGTTGGGTTTTAAAGAATTGAATTTCACAAAGTTATTTCTATCCATCAGCGAGAATAAAATCGGAAAGATTAAGACGAGAGGCAATTCCAGAAGTAAAAGTGGGAGTAGAATTGATATGAGTTAAAGAATGAAGGGTCGAGTCATCGGAATACGAGTGGATAGAGTTAGAGGTACAGGTGAGAAGATCATTAATGAAAAGTAGGAGATAAGACAGAACCCTGAGGAACACCACTATTGACAGAAAAGAAGAAGTCGCCCCATCAACAACAGCCGATATTGAGCGATTTGAAAGAAAGCTAGATATAAGTAAGCAAAGAGAAGAAAGAAACCCAAAGGAGGGGAGCTTGAAGAGCAGTGACGCGTGCCATACTCGGTCAAATGCTTTGGATATGTCAAGCGCCACCACCCAAGTCTCCCCGTAGTTCCTAAGAGCGAAAAACCATAAATCGGTTTAATAGGAATGTATATCGCCAGTAGACTTCGTGCAACGAGAGCCGTACTGGTGATCGGAGTGAGTTTCCAGATGATCTAAGAAGTGAGTTGAGAAGGGTTTCAAAGATCTTAGATAGAATACAAGTGAGAGCTACAGGGCGATAGTTAGAAGGATCAGAGCGGCTTCCTTTTTTCGGAATAGGTTGGACATGTGCGTGCTTCCAACACTGAGGGAAAGTGTTAGTATTGAGACATACACAATATCAGATCGAATAAGAGGATTAAGATTAGCCTTTTCAGTTGGAGAATTAGCAACACAATGATCAGATCGAATAAGAGGAGGAAAGGCAGATTTACAGAAGTTGCTAGAGATGAAAGATTTGTCAGTAGGAGAACCAAGGAGGTTAGCGCACTTTCCTTTGATGAAAGCCAGCTTTGCTCGTCGAAGAGTATCCCCAACGATTTCTAGCTGAATAAAAATTAGCGAGAGTGATAGGAGAACGAGAATTTTTCCACACCCGATAGGCACTGTCTCTAGCCTGAATGGCCAGAGAATAAGCAAGATCGAACCATGGATTATGAGGAAAGAAAGATTTAGTTTTAGAAGGAATGAATGAGGAAAGAAAAATTTATCTGAAGAAGGAATGAACCTGCTCATCCCATCAACGAATTACAGCTCCCTCCTTATCTTTTAA
>JABUQX010148208.1:0-14555 GCA_015478945.1 Trachelipus rathkii | reverse complement strand
TTACATTATACCTGAGCCATAGTAGCAAATAGTTTCAGTTAGTTCTGATGCCAAAATCTTCCACTTGAGAAATGGAATCGTTGTAAAAGATACTTGCAGTCTTTCGTCAAAAATGAAGTTAAAGTTATATAACCAAAACCCGAAACCTACATGAACATAATACACTAGTAAGAAGCATTCAAACTATTTATGATCATATTCATGAGAAAAAATACTATTTAAGTGATGAAGATATTCTACCATATAATACAGTAAATATTAAAGATAAAATAGTAAAGCAAAGATGAAAACACACATACCTTAACAACTGTTAAGGTTTTCGCATCACCACTTTAGGAGATTAAGACAGTGTTTCAAGATATCAAGATATCAGCTCACAAAGCAATGTCACACAAAAAGAGGGTAATAGATCATTCAAGGTAACTTGCAGATATCAATTTCAATGGTGGGAAATTATAAGGATGATTGCTGGAAAAGGAGAATATAGCACATATAAAGCAACAAAACAAACAATCAAAAAGCAAAACTCTACATGTTCCTCCCCACCCGTCATGAAATGGCGGAAAGAGAGAAACAGGACGAGACAACGAGCCAATAACGACAATAAAGACAAATAATCAAACCGATCATAACAACCCTGATTAATACTTCCCATACAATCTATTATACAACTCAACCCAACAACAACAACCATTACATCATTTATGACTGACGGTTACGGTATTCGTAACTACAAACCAAATTCTCAAGAATGTGCCTAAACTCCTTTCCATCGATGGTGTCGTTCTTTGTATGCAAAGAACCCAAGGAATAATCTGCAAACTTGTCAAAAGAAGCTTGAATGAGGTCTGACTCATGCATCGACATCCGTTTTAGAGACTTAGCTAACGAAGCTCTAGGACGAACCTTTGCTTCCGATTCTAAGAATGAAGGTGAGGGGGGTCGTTTAAATCTATAGGCTCTTGAAGCCAAGGGCATCGGATCAAAAACAGACACATCAGCAGAACATTGTTCAGGATCATAACGAGATTGAGCCAAGGAAGGACCAAAGACTGACTCTTTGTGTACCCCAGAGGTAGATGGTATAGCATCGTCCAGTATCTCAGAGGGAAGTGAGACACTGGAATGTTTCTGAGGTCTTGATTGACCATCAGATGCCCGTAAGGGTCTCAGAGTTTTCCTCCCTTCCAACGGTCGGGCGGATGTTTCTGAGATGTCTTGGGCTTGGGCTTGGGGTAATTGACCCGTTGATGAGGTTGTGGCCTCACTAACCAGGTCATTTCCAATAGTAATAGTTACCTTTCTTAATTGAGAAGCTCGAGTCATGTGGAAAGGTTCAGTAGAGGGCTCTTTTGGAATTGTAAAAGTCCCAAAATAATTAATCATAACCCAAAAAGCATTTCCGAATTCTGCATTGGGATGAATACCGTCACTATTGTAACCATTCGGACCCAAAGAGTAGACAGTGTTTCTGGGGTTCTTTAGTCGCTGATATTCTTTATACAATTTATGGTCGGGTATAAAACGAAGTGCATCAGACATAGCAATTGTCCTCTTTTCTTCCCACTTTAACGAGGATGTATGTAAGCGATGAAGTTCGTTATATACTCTAATGGTGTCTTCATTTAATTCTTTGGGTGTGGTGCGAGGGAGATTTTCGTACCATGTTTGTACCTCTGGAGGTGCATAGGCAATGCAACGATGGAAGTTGTAATAAGGCAAGTCAGGGAAAGCGGGTAACACAAGGAACATTTTAACATCAGGGTTTTGTTTTTTAACTTCCTGATAAATCTCTTTAATGACCTTAAGAGCGTCTTCGGCCTTAAAAGTTAAGTCAGGTAGGGTGACTGTGTATTCCTTATTATAGGAACCCTTTGTCAATGTGTATCGGGCCCGTGTATATGCCATTCTAAAGATGGAAAAGACCAAGACATGTGTAGTATGCTGGGATACCTCATATTTTATACTTTTTGGTACATCTTCGAAGGATGCCAAAATGAATCGTTTAAATTTTATAACTCGGTTCTCAGGGTTATGTGACCAAGAATCATAAAAAGACTCGAGGTATGACACCATAGAATGACCGGCCAACAATATCTGAAACATACAATAACACAAATTAATTTCTCATAGCAAAATTTTAAAGACTAAATCTAAAACATGCCTAACCACTAAAACAAATACCATTGTCGTCAAACCATATCAATGCCAACCGTTTTATCATCACAACCCCTATCTGTAACGTTGTGTAACCTCCAAACCTTATGCAGTGTATTTACCTTATAATTATGCATCATATCTCATTTAAGCCTATAATAAGGGTCTGGGCCCATACATTGCAATATTTAGTTGGTTTGGGTTTTACATTCAATAATTCCGTCTGAGGAGCATCTTGTTCTACATTCCTCGATAGAAAAGTGTTTTCCGTTCCATAGTAGATCATCTTTGGATCATTCCCATTGGACACTCATCCATTTCTAAAAATAAGAAAAAAATAAGAAAAATAATATACTATATATATATATTATATATATCAAGACATTATTACATAGTCAATTATATTTCAAATCTAATCTAATACTAGTTAAATCACTTACCTAGAACATTGGGGTTCCATTCATTGGTTTTTTGCTTTCCTAATTATTTCCTCAGCCTATTCGGTTCTCTTTCTCCTTTCTAAGATGCGAGTCTGCACCCAAGGTTCATTTAGTTCTGTGACTGTTGCTCTTTTTCGGGTTCGAGCGGCTACTGGCTCTGAAAGATCGGCCTCTTCCGCAATTTCACTTGACCTATCTTCAGGGATTGAGGGGATGATCGTTTCAGGAGCCCAGTGAACTATTTTCTTTTTTCCACTAAAAGTTGTTTGGGCTATTTCCGGAACCATTACCGGAGACTTTTCCCATTCTAAAAATTCTTTAATTGATTGTTCAGATAGAGGGAATGATTCAGTTTCTTCCTCACAACTAGGTGAGAATAGTAATTTGGGCAATTCATTTCTTTGGACTGGAGTAGTGCCCATATCTAAAGATTTTAATGGGGGATAGACAGTTCCGCTACTTATGTCACAAGGGAGATCTGTAATACTATCTCGTGATACACCCTCTCCTAAAGAAAGCCTCCTGACCTGATGTCTAGGCACCGGAGGTACTTCTCTATTATCAGTTATTATTAGGGGTGTATAGGAGATATAGGAAGGAGTGTGGTTTAAGTTTGGAGATACATTGGTAAGGTTTGGAGAGTTTTCTATCAAAGATGGGCTAAGGGTAATTTGTTCAGGTGTAATGAACAAGTTTCCCAAATAATAAGATGAAACATCACTCAGCTGATCATGATTGATACTGATGTTACCATCCATTTGATCCATTTGAGGGTGCCCATTGTGTTCAGGTTCATCTAAATATTGGTTTAAAGAATTGGCTAACAATACGCTTTGATTTAAGTGATAAATTACGTCATTAAAAAGTTCCGGACCTGGTACATCCGGGAAACCCAAAAAGTCCTCCTCATCCGAGTCATTATCAAAATTCAGGGTCTGCTCAGTGGGAGTTGTGTCTGAAGGAGCCGGTATTGACTCTTCAGCAATTTCCTCAGAGGGTTCCCCCTCGAACGACAAAGGTTTGGTCAATAATTCCACAAAGATAGGAGTTCTTTGTAGATACAAGGGAGGTGAAATCCATCGTTTTAATTGACGATGATGTACTCGGTATTTTCTTTTAGTATCCAACGCTTCCACCACATAAGTTACGTTATTAGAATTTATATGTATAATCTGTAAAGGACCTTGGTACCTTTCTTTGAACTTATTTATTGTAAGATCCCCAGGTAAGTGGATTTTTAATGCTACCAACTGATCAACAAATGGTCGAAAATTTCGATGACCTTCATCCCAATATTGAGAAAATCTGGTCCAGGGTAATTTTGGACGGGTATCATGGGCCTCCCTATATAAGATTTCTGCTGGAGTTTTACCAGTTTCTGAGTGTCTAGAATGGTTGTACGTTAAGATTACATGAGGTAAAAGGGAGTCCCATTCTGCTGGGTTTTGTAAAGAAACACGTAAATATTGTAATAATGTTCGGTTGACTCGCTCAACAATACCATTCGATGAAGGGTTATATGGCGTAGTATACACATGATATATATTTAAAGACCGTAAAAGATCTTCAAAAAGTGGTCCACGAAATTCTCTGGCATTATCAGTTAGTAAGCGAGAAGGGATTAGAGGGAGATAAGGGATTATACTTTCAAGGGCCGCAGCAACTAGAGATGTATGTTTACTTTTAATCGGCACAGCCGCCACCCATTTGCTGTAATGATCTATAAATATAAGAGCATAATTGTTTCCTTTCCGGGATTTTGGTAGCTGAATAAGATCTGCAGCTGTTAATTCGAAAGGATATCTAGTGTTAATCTTTATTTTTGGTGGTGTATTAAATATGTTGGAAATTTTAGCTAACTGGCACGTATGACATGCCATAGAAACATCCTTACAAATTTCTCTTAATTTGGGATGCCATACAAGATTCTCCAATAACGCATATAATTTGCGCTGTCCAATATGAGCAAATTCATAATGGTTGATCACCGTGACCTGTACTGTAAAGAGAAATGATACCACATAGTTATACTGATCATTCCGATTACGGTGTATTAAAATATCATCCAAGAGTGATAAAGAATTAAGAGAATAACGGAACAATTTAAGAGGACCCCTCAAAGGTTGATTATGATGTAAGGCTCTTTTCAAGCGCCTTAACAATGGGTCATTTTTCTGACAATCAACTATTTGAGACATCAAAATTTCTACAGTATCTTGAGTATTAATAATCATAGTAAAGTTTTTCAAAGAAATAATTGTGTTAGGTATGTCATTATCACCTGACTCCTCCCCACCTGAGTCAAAAAGAGTTTGTACAAGATTGACTGTATCTTTCGCTAAATTATTTTCATTTGGAGATTCTGGTTCCAATGAATGAATAACCACCAACAAAGAAGATTGGATTACAGGTGGATTAGGATACGCTTCCAACGACATCATAACCGACTCAGGTAAAACGTTTTCCGTTGTAATAAGTCGGTTAAAATGAATACCACTTCGACAAAACAAAAACAACCTCTTTTTACTATCAGGTAATCCAAACTGCAAAGGATGATTTTTATTAAAATAAACCAATACTTTTACCTGTCGCAATTTAGCATAGGCTTGGATACTATGAATAAATGGGAGTTGCCCCGGATACCTAGTCAGTTGGAGTTGTTTGAGCACACCTTTTTCATTCCTACCAGTTGGTAAGTGATACTTTTCACGATGTGCTAATAATTCATCCACGACTTCAACCCTCAATTCTAAATGTTGGTCCATGTGATCATACTCATAATGAGAAAAACACTGGAACAATGAATCGCCCCCTCCTGGCATTAAGATTTCTTTAAAGCCATCAGGGACTTCCGGAAGATAGCTTGTTTCCATGGCTTCCAGCTTCAATTCATAGTGAGATCTAGACAATATGTCGGCTATGATATTTTCTTTACCTGGCAAGTAACACAACTCATAGTCCAGGTCATTTAATTCTTCTAGAGTTCTAGCCACCCGAGGGTTTACTAATGGCATGTTCTGAAGGAACAATATAGGTTGATGATCTGTGAATATTATTACTTTGATTTTATAGAGAAAAGGTTTCAAAGATCTAATAGCCCACCGTATGGCGGCTACTTCCCTTTCTGTGGTACTATATTTCCTTTGGGCTTTCGAAAAAACTGTGGAGATGAAAGCAATTGGTTTTTCTTCGTTGTTTTGTATCTGGCTAAGACAGGCCCCAGCACCTACTCCAGATGCGTCGGTGTATAGTAAAAGGGGTTCCGCCTTAGCCGAACGATCCGGATATACTAACAATGGAGGTGTAGTCAAGAGTTTTTTTAAGGTATCAAAGGCCTGTTGGCATTGCTCAGTCCAATTAACATTACTGGTACTTTTGAATAATTCGAACAATGGTTGTGCTATGACTGAACAATTAGGGATGTGTCTGCGATAGAAGTTCACTAAACCCATAAATTGTCTCACTTGCCTAACGGTTTTGGGTACTGGGAAGTCTCGTATTCCCTGTAAGTTTCTTTCCAAGGGTATCATGCCCTCATTTGAGATCGTATGTCCCAAAAATTTTACTTTTCTTCTGAGTAAATAAGTTTTTGATGGTTTTAACTTAAACCCATTCACCATGAATGCTACAAGGACTTCCTCTAAGATGGATAAATGCTGTTCAAAAGTGTCACTAACTATTAGTACGTCATCAATATAGATCATAACTTTCGTCCAAGGGATGTGATTTAGCGCAAGATTCATGGCTCTTTGGAAGGTAGCAGGTCCATTTTTAACACCAAAGGGCATTCGCAAGAATTCCCAATGGGATAATGGTGTAGAAAATGCAGTTTTTTCTACGCTGTCTTCCTCCATTTCTATTTGATAATAACCCTTTATGAGGTCGATAGTTGTGAAATATTGTTTTCCCTTGAGACTGAATAATGTATCTATTAGGTTAGGTATAGGAAAAGAGTCTCCTTTTGTAACTGAATTTAATTTTCTATAGTCAATGCACAAGCGCATCGTCCCGTCAGGTTTTCTAATGGGAACAACTGGGGCCGAGTAGGGAGAGAACGATTGTCGAATAATGCCATCGGCTTCCAGCTTTCTACATACCTCCTCCACCTCATACAGTATTGGACCCTGGAGTCTTCTAACCGGTTCACACACTGGGTCGTCAATTATTGTTTCTATAGAATGCTTTAAGATGGAAGTACATCCCACGTCTGTATCTCCCAGACTTAGTGTATTTGGATATTTAAGTAGCAATTGTATCAGTTGGTCTTTTTGTTCTTGTGTTAGATCGGTGGAATCCAGGTCAAAAGCCTCATGGAGATTTGCAGGTGTCCATTCCTTATATGTATCTTGCAATTTCTGTGTTAGTTCAACCAAATGTGTAGGAATTGTATTAGTGGGATTTACTGAAAGGATAGAAAACGTTCCTAAGGTATAACCTTGTTTAATTTTTATATGGTGATCAGTTAGATTATAACAAGGCAATTTTATGGGAGTGTCAAGGGAATATGGAATAACAGCGTGATCCATAAAACAGTGATTCTGTTCACTAGGTGTGAACAACAAAAGAGCCGGATAAGAGGGTTCTGGAAACCATTTTTCCTGTGCAAGCAACACCTCCATCCAATTATTTGAAGGAATGTTTACTCCTGTAGCTAATTTAGCTGCATGTTCTTGACCATTTTTGGTCCGTATATCTTTTGCAATGACCAAAAGACTATCGTTATGTCGTGTAATCAATTCTTTATTAGCTAAATCGGGCAAGATGTTTTCCGTACGCAAAAGGTCGTAACCAATAACCAAACCATAAGATACCACTTCGTCTGACACAACAACAAAATCTCTAGCCCTAGTACAATAGTTATTAGAAAGATGTAAAGACAGAGTAACTGCACCAAGGACTTCAAAAACGACGTCGCCGATGCCGCGAAGACCTGTATATTTGGTAGGTTTCAAAGGATATAAAGAAGGGTCTAATAATTTATATGTTCGATTGGTTATTATACTGACAGATGCTCCAGTATCCACCAAAGCTTCCAACAGTTCGGTTTGAGTAGAATTATCAATTACAACGCCTATCACTAAGGCTTCTTCCAGAAGGGATTGGGTCATCCTGAACTGGAGAAATGGGCCTTTCGGGCCGTTTATTTTCGGCTTTTCACTTAGTACTGGCACCTCCGGTTGGAGGGTCTTTTGAATCAACGAAGAGTCAATATTAACGGTGGTTGCTAGAGTTTCCGGATGGGATAAACATTGGGAAGATGTTGTAGGGTCAGTATTGACCGAAACATCTACCTTTGTGTTATTTATTTTATCAATTTCGTCATTCACAGCGGAAGTTATTAATACCTTTGGAGGATCTTCAATGAAGTCTATCCCATATTCAAGAACTGGGACATTGACTTCCAATAGTTCAGGTATTATTTCCGAATTATCCATTTCCATTGCTAAAAGTAATGACGGTGACCCTTTCTTGGATGGTTGTTGTTTTTTATCTCTTTGCGATTTTGGGACTTCTTGAATCAATGATGGTGGCTCTGCGGGTGGGCCACTCCCCACAGAGCTAACTAGTTTTTTGAATGTGGTTTCTTTTTCGTACAATTCATACCCAGGTGATCCCCTTGACAGAAGGGACATCGAGGAGTAGAATCACATTGCTGTAGCTTTTCTCTTGTTTGCGGACAGTCCTGCACCACATGTCCGTTAGCTTCACATCGAATACATTTATTCGTGCGTAAGTAGCACTCATCAAGATAATATTTCCCATAACAACAAAATACGATGAGATGATAGTCCACGCGCATTCCATCTGTTCGCACTGATAGACAACATTTCATCACTGGTGGTCTTTGTAAATGAGACTATAAAACATTAAACTATAAAGGCTGATTATGATATCCAGCCTTATCTTGAGAGTCATTAATATTTGTAGGAGGTATAGGTGACTGTGCAGCCACCTGAGCAAATGTGGGTACGGAGTAGGATCCCGCTACATTGGGGTTGAAGTTATTTTGAAAAGGTGTTCCATAATAAGCGGATGCTTGCCCATAATATAACGGCTGTCCACATGGTTCATAACCCAAATTAGTCTGTGGTCCGTGGGTTATACTTTTCTGGGAACAACACCCTTGTGTCGTACCCAGGGGAGGTGTTCCCATCGGTGAATATGGATGGAGGGCTGTGAGATCAATCACCTCCGGAGACGAAGGCGAATTCTCAGTACCCTGCGTTGTCTGTGGAGATACGTTTTGTTCCTCACTAGATTTACGTCCCCCTGTGTAATGTTGAGTTATAAGTTTCACTAGGCCATCCCAATCAAGTGGTGAGCCCCTCATAGCAATTTCACACACCACTGCAGAAGCATTTACCTTTTCCTGCATATCAAGGGGCAGGCTGCCAACCAATTTCTCTCTGACCATCTTCATGTCTTTGACATCGGATCCAGGAAAAGCCATTTCAGCTAACCCTTGCAATCTCAATGCATAGAGAGGTATTGTTTCATGAGGAAGGATCTTTGCCTCATTGAAATTCTTTAGGTGAGTTTTTACCTTCTTTCGTAAACATTCAGCGAACCATTCGTTCAGCTGGGCTTTTATTATGGTATAACCAGCGTTGTTTTTCATTAAGACATCATACACCTTCTTGATGTCACCTTCGAGATACATTCCCAGGTGTGTTCGCCACCCTTCAGCAGTTGCTCTAGGGTAGGTTATTGTGGCATATTCCTCAAACCTTTGCAGAAATTGAGGAAATGGTTCTCCATTTTCTAAGGAGTACTTACCTACTGGGATCATTTTATTCGAATTAGGTGTATGCTTCTCCAACAACAAAACAACTTTCGTCAAAGCCATTATCATCTCTTGGTTCTGTCGATATATGGCCTTTAACCAATCTTTGTCAGTGATTGGAAATGGAAGTAATTCCGTTGAAGAAGGACGTGTAGTCTGGCTCTGAGAAACCAGAGTAGAGGACGGTGGGGTCTGTTGTTGACCATTCTCCCGTGGTAACACAGAGGCGGTCCCCTGGTTCTCTGTTATTTGGGTCAATCTATTCATTCGGTCCATCAACTCATTAGATAAAGTATATTGTTGGGCCAACTGTTCTCTGGTTAATCCATCATCTGGGATGGAACTTGATGGGAGTACTGGTCGCAATCCCCCTTCACCAGTGTTCACCACCTGAGAAGTGGGATCGACTGTTTCCTTACGCTCCAATGCATCGTTTTCCTGTTCGTCTTCAGAATTTTGTAATTGGGTGACATTCTCCCCTTCTCTGGGGTTAGGGGGTGTTTCGTCACCTGTTAATTTATGATCAGCCATCATTTCAAAAAAAACAAACAATACAACGGACAACAAACTTACCAACAACCCAAAAGTTTATTCAATTGTCAACAAACAAAGACAACACCAACAAAGACAGGAAGGAAAGGGTAGCTATATGAGCAGCAGTATCAGAAACTACGCTCTGTAATTTTTGAGTGTGATGAGTGTGATTCTTTAGTCAGTAAGTTCACCCTTTTCTTTTTTATATATAAACAATAAGTTACAAATGTCAAGACAACAAGCAAAAATACTACAGTGAAAAACGTAATATCAATATATTGGTCCAATCGGACAATAAAAAAAATTATTGTGTAGTTTCCGAAACTTACCGCTGTTTTATCCACTCTTCCCTCCTCTTCTAAACGAAACGAACACGTGCAATACACACAATGAGAACCAAGCCATGCGACATCAACACAGAAAGACAGGGAAATAAGGAACACTCAGCTTCTCACTCAGGTAACATGAAAGAAAAAAAATATAGGTGAAATAAGTTTGTAAATTAGCCAAGTTGGGGTATTAGCAGGTGTATGTGCTCAATTACCTTTCTCCGATGATATTAGACACCTTTTAACACTTATATTTCGACCAGTTTCCCTCCTTAAAGACTCATCTCCTCAGCAACCAGCAACATAGGCAGTATATGGTAAAATAAAGGTATAATGATTCAGATCAACTCCCAGCAAAAAAAACTACAGAACCCACAAAATCATATCAGGTAAAAGAGGTATCTGACGAAAAGCATTCAAAGTTGACATAGACCAACACCAAAAAAAACAAACACTTTTCGACCACTATCAAACACCCTCTTACTATGGTTCTAAAATAAACTCATGCCAGGATAAAAAAAAACTATGATAAGAAAGTTAATTAGATATACTAAAAGATACACAACCAAATAACAAATGTAAAAAAAAACAAAATTCACCAACTACCATGCAAAGTAGAGGGAATAAGAGAAGAGATTATCTAATCTACTCTATAATTGAATATTGCTAAGAATACAAGGAAGGTTTTACAAGGATCTACGGGTCCAATCACCAAAGGTTATTATTAGGAAGGAAATGTTACCAACTTCCTCAAATGTAAACCATACCCTCAATCCAGCACACACTTCGCTAAGAAAAATACAGTAACTAGATAAAAAAACTAAAGTTCAAAGTTTTACTAACGACCACCAGATTTGTACAGTTCCAACACCAAGAGGTAGATATAAAGGTTCAATGCAACCAGAGTTTTAGAATAGAGAGAGAAAGAGACAGGTGTATCCTCATGCAAAACCCAGTATAACATACAAGATATGAGAGGATTAAAAACGATTCAATTTAATGCTCAAACTATATTTAAGGCCTGAATTCTTTCTGTACAAAAGTAATAAGGTTGATTAAATCATAATAATGCTTTTCATAAGTGAGGGTACAAAAAGGTTATTCATGAATCAAAAAAAAAACATTTAAGTGGTACAAAACAATATAATAATAATCCCACACCCACAAAGGAAAACTATCTTATCAGCTTTGTTTGATTTGAGTTCGTGTTACAGGAATAACAGGTAGTATCCAGCTTTTCCTTGCTTTAATAACAATAATTTTTTTTCTTGAGTAGGACGTATGGTGTCCACAATCATCTATATAACCATGGTTATATTGTAAATTTTATCCCCAATATTTATACCTTAAAACTAAAAAGAAACCTTAAAATTACAATGAATGGTATATTATAAATGTAGACCAAAAAAATTATATATATATACTTGTAGATAAACTATACACACTATAAACAAGTATATAATTCAGTTCTATATATATAAATGTATATATATATAGAATTGATATCTAATCAAAAACAATTTTTCTGGTATCATACATAGGTTATGCTGAATCTTAGCTCTTTTAAAGTTTAAAAGTTTATAACAAACCCCTAGGTTAAACACTTTGAATGTTTTAACTTAAAGGTACCCAAAGAGTTGCATTCATTCACTTAACACTATGGTTTCTATTGAAATCCACAAACCATTGTTTTTAGTAAAATATACTAGTTGATTGGGAGTGAAAGTTAACTGATGAACACAATAGTTCTATTTATTTACAATATAATTAAACTGGGGCAACTTGGGGTGGTTATAATAAATCCGCACAAAAAAAATGTATATAGTTTAAATTTACACAGGTAGATTATTACATTATACCTGAGCCATAGTAGCAAATAGTTTCAGTTAGTTCTGATGCCAAAATCTTCCACTTGAGAAATGGAATCGTTGTAAAAGATACTTGCAGTCTTTCGTCAAAAATGAAGTTAAAGTTATATAACCAAAACCCGAAACCTACATGAACATAATACACTAGTAAGAAGCATTCAAACTATTTATGATCATATTCATGAGAAAAAATACTATTTAAGTGATGAAGATATTCTACCATATAATACAGTAAATATTAAAGATAAAATAGTAAAGCAAAGATGAAAACACACATACCTTAACAACTGTTAAGGTTTTCGCATCACCACTTTAGGAGATTAAGACAGTGTTTCAAGATATCAAGATATCAGCTCACAAAGCAATGTCACACAAAAAGAGGGTAATAGATCATTCAAGGTAACTTGCAGATATCAATTTCAATGGTGGGAAATTATAAGGATGATTGCTGGAAAAGGAGAATATAGCACATATAAAGCAACAAAACAAACAATAAAAAAAAAACTCTACAATTATATATATATATATATATATTATATATATATATATATATATATATATATATATATATATATATATATATATATATATATATATTATATATATATATATATATATATATATATATATATATATATAATGAGAGGTTGATGATGTGCGTATTGAAGATAGGCCGGATAAAATATAGAATATTCCAAGTATATGCACCACAACAGGGGCACTCAGAGGAGGAAAAACTAGATTTATGGGAATTGATGGAGTGAAGAAGTGGTGATGGAGGAGGGGAGAGGCAGGTTGATGGGAGTAATTTTCAACGTACAGAGTAGGAAAGAGAAGCAAAGATGGATAGAGAATTGGGACCATTTGGAAAGGATACAAGAAACATGGAGGGAGAGAAGTTGATTGATTTTTGTTTGAGAAATGACCTAAAAATAATGAACACGTTTTTCAAGCATAGAGAATCTCACATCTTTACGAGGCATAGATGGAATCAGGTAACGCAACAATTTGATCAAAAATTGGTGATAGACTACATGATAGTCTCCGATAAAAGGATGGTAACGAATGTAAAGGTGATCCGGGGAGTGTCCTTGGATGCGGATCATAGACTGGTGGTGGCGGACATGAAGATAAGAGGGGAGGGAGGAGTAAATGAACAGTATAGACACCAGTGAGTTATTGGACTGGATGGACTCAACACAAGAAGATGTGAACTCGGATGATGAATTCGATTTACAGGAATTCGAGGAAGCATTAAGGTTCCCAAGCAGCAGCTACATAATAGGGATAAATGTTTCGGATGTTAGAAGCAAAAAAGATGAAGAGGTTTTAGGAGGAAAAACACCGAAACTAGCTGAGGAAGTAATGGTAAGCAATATTGCTCAGGATAATTTAAACATCCCTTTTTATACCCCCAGGTCCATCCGCGATCAATTGCAGGAGGTAGGCGAAGATCCAGAACGAATGATGATCGAGGATAAACCGGAAGCACAGGGAGGAACCCAACAAGGATTAGAAGTTGGACATCGCCCACTGACAAGATCAAGAGGGTCAGCTCCAGACCCTCCAAATGTAGAGAAAAGGGTGTTAAAATATGAGAAAAGGACTGAGGAAAGAAGAGCTTCCTTTGGAAACCAGGTGAGGTTGTTCCATTTGTTTTTTAGTGTTTTTGTGTTATTTTTTTCTGACGTTCTTTTTAAGATTGGATAATCTTGGAAAGGGGAGTAGTGTAGAACTAACCAACTAGAATTCAGAGGAAATGATGGAAATTGCTACGGAAAAGAAAGATTGTCTGCTTGTAAAATTTCAGTGAACTGGTTAGAAAATTAAAGGTTTGAAAGTGCTCAAAAATTTAAACGAAAGGATTTGTCAAATAAACCTTAAATATCAAACGATGTCTTGGATTAAACCTTTATATAAATCAATAGGAATTCAGTCTTGGAGCAAATTTGACTGGGTTTTGGACCTGATTTGGAACGTGATTTGGAACGTAATTCAGGATCCGATTTGAGCTAATTTGGACTTGGCCTGAGTCTGAATCTGGGACACCAGCTAACGAGGACGAAGGGTGAAATAGGTCACAGGTCGTATTTTGGGTGACGGAAGTTACCTACGCCGACCACGGCCTTTCCTAAGATCTTCACTGGTGCCAGAACGGTAGTTCAGGATCACGGAATCTACCAAACGAGTCATTGAACTTATTATTAATTAACAAGGACGAACTTTTCCAGGAAAAGTGTTACGGCAAAGTTCACGATTTTTTATAACTGGAATTATCGAATCACTTTGAAAAGGACATTTAAACAAAAAGGAAGTATTATTCCGACAACGCTTCTTTATTTAATAAATTGGATTATAACCGAAAATAGTGACTTGTATATATTATTATTACTATAAAAGGGAAAATTATATATTATTAGGTGCAGGGAAATATTTTATGCGT
>JABUQX010148207.1:7500-22855 GCA_015478945.1 Trachelipus rathkii | reverse complement strand
CGCGTACTTCGTTCGGTTCAGATTTAGGTGTTTAGCCGTTTCGCATTTGTGTGAAACGCTTTCGCGTTTTCGTGCGCCCTTCAATATATATATATATATATATATATATATATATATATATATATATATATATATATATATACATATATATATATATATATATATATATATAAATATATATATATATATATATTTATATATATATATATATATATATATATATATATATATATATATATATATATATATATATATATATATATATATATATATATATATATATATATATAATTTACATTATTATAAATAATAATTAACAGGAATGTTTACATGTTTACTTACTACTTCTGAAATCGCTGTTGCCGTCTTGCATTTTGTGATGCAAATGGACCCATCTATGCATATTTCAAGTTTGAAGTCATTTCGAAAAAAAATTTGGAAGTTGATGCGAAAAATGTAAAAAACATGGGTTTTGAAAAATTGAAAATTCTGAAGAATGACTACAGACTAGAAAAACACCAAAACAACGTTTTTAGAGGCCAAAAAAACTACAGTTTGGTGTTTATAGGGTCAAAATCGTCAAATTTCAGAATTTTATGTCCATTTATAAGGGAAGTGAAAATTTGTAGCGCGACCCCAATATTGAATCTTCCCCTAATCTCTAATGTGACATTGTAGAACGTGAGTAATTTTTTATCAATTTTAACTTGGAAAATGTCCGCTCGGCTGTTGCCACAGTTACAGGCAAAGGCAAGAGCAGCAAAAACGCGGTGCAAACATCTGGTATACTTGACGCAATGATGCAGTTGTCAATGAATAATAAATCTGCCAAATCTCTTATTGATGTTCTTGATCTAATGTCTTTCATAAGAGTCACTCGAAAGCTTTGAATTTCAGAAGGGAAATTTTCTGTGAGATCTCTATATTCGTATAACAAAATTTCAGCTTTTTTCTGCAATTCTTCCTTTGCTGATGTTGAAAGAAATTCTGGAGTCAGCGTTATTAGAGACTAGACAAATGGTCCATATTTTCAAATCTTTTTTTTTAATTGGACAATAATTGTGTACAATGTTCGGTAAAAATACAACAGTTTGATAATACCTCAACGGATCTAATAAACGCTCATCCTGGACTTACTATCAAAAGGACGTTTAGTTCTACGAAATCTATGATCTGGAAAAATGGCATCAAGACACCATTGTTGGGTAACAGCAGAAACAGTTGCTATAGTATCTTCAAAATTATTTCTTAAATGTGAAAGGCTATTAATTAAAAGCGTTATCAAGTACAGTAGTTTCTTTTGATAGATCAGCGTTACTGTCCTGGAGAAATTTCGAAACCAATTTAAGAGATTCTAGTATTAATGTATGAAAAACGACCTGGAAAACAAATTCAAAATTTTCCATGTGTTTTTTCAATCCATTTGCCTTTGCTCTTTGATCGAGTTTTGTAGATTGCAGAACCAATTTGAATAAAACTGAAACCACGGGCACTGGCCCCACATGCACCGGGCCCTCCCGCATTGCAGGCCTTGCAGTCCCGTAAGTTACGCCACTGTATTATTCAAACATGACATAATAATAATATACTCCTTTAAGATGAAAATAGATAGCGTAAAGAAGTAAAATATTTAAAAAATTTATTCTCAAAACGTTATTTTTTATTTTAATTCTACATTATTGTAATTACAATTTTCCAGACAACTTTTCTTTATCCTTATTGTTTGAAATATATTTCCATTAAAATAAGGTAAATATTAAAATGAATATCAAATCTGAAAGTGAAATAAAAGGGAAGAATTAGACTTGGAATATGATTCTTATCAACAAGGTTCTCAGGTGACTATTATATATATATATATATATATATATATATATATATATATATATATATATATATATATATATATATATATATATATATATATATATATATATATATATATATATATATATATATATATATATATATATATATATATATATATATACTCTTATATGCTATATATATATATATATTTATATATATTTATATATATATATATATATATATATATATATATATATATATATATAATATATATATATATATATATATATATATATATATATATATATATATATATATATATATATATATCTCTATATATATATATATATGCTTATTTGTCTTTCCTTGTTTCAGCAATCTCTATGAATCTGATTATTGTCATCATGACTCTCTAAACTTTCTCTAAGGTGATTATATCGGACTAATATTCAGGTATTTGGAAGTGGTTCTCAATATGCATAAAAATATGTAAGATGTCCTCTTTGTGAGTATAATGCTTTGTTTAATATATTTTAGGACCTGAATTCGTACCTATTCAAAGAAAAACCACAAAGGTTTCCCAAATTACGATTTAACGGCCTGTTATCCGTTCTCAAGCGTCCTCAAAAGCATTTTTGAGGTAAAGTAAAAGTTTAAACATTCTTTCTTTTCTATTTCTTTCTTTGACATATCCTACATACTTAAATTTAATAATTTTTAATAAGTAAATAATAATTATGAAGTTATTAATATTAACGTAAACTCTTGCAATAATTGTACATATTCATACTATCTACACTAATTTTACACAGGACCCGGGTGCTTATCCTAGTACCGAATTCTCACTTCTTGCAATTTGACCCGGGTGCGGATCCTATTGCCTATTTTGCAAAAACAGCTCAAATCTTCATCTCTCAATGTAAAACCCCTCTGGGGACTACTATTGAAAATATTAACATTACACAATTAAGTTTGAATTAAAACTATGTGAAAATCTCTACTGAAATTAAACAGTTAAATTCTTTTGAAACTGAATTGAAATCATTTTTTTTAGTGTTTATTAAATTACTAAAAGGAATTATATAGGATAAAAACAATTAAAGAACCCTCTTTTCTCAGTGTTAAAAGATATTTAATGGATATTCTTGTAAAACTTAAATATCACAACCTTTTAACCCTTTTAATTCTTAATTATTAAGTTATTACTACCCTAAAAACTATTAGTGTAATATTTATACATTTCTATAAGTGAGCACTCATAAACAAGAAGTGTAACTGAAATCTTCATAAAACTATAAAGTACATTCTGTGATTGTGCTTTCAAAAAGACAAATAGAAACTAGAGTTTCTTAAGCTACAATCTAAGTTTCTAAGTGAAAATATTTATTACCATATATATATTATATTGATTCCTAGATTATTATTTTTCCAGTACTGGTTGTTAGGATGTAAATTAGTATTTGTGAAAAAAAAAAAGTAATTAAAGCCTAAAATGGATTCCAGTAATATGTCTTATGGACTCAATGTACTCAAATGAACTCAATTTTCCAATAAGTAACCTTGTATAGGAACTCAATTTTTGACTCAATTTTCTAATAAGTAATATCCTACATGGACTCAATTTATGCCTTATATGGACTCACTCATATTTAATAAGTAAAGCCTCAGGACTTGAACTCTTAGATTTAGGTTAACTTATTTCAATTATTCTCTATTTATATAAAATTTTCCTGCAAGATAAAATCAGTGTAAATATTACATGTAGGATTATTTTTGAGTGGAAAATGTGTATTTTATATGTTTAAAAATCCTTAAAAATAAATAAAAATCATAAAACTATCATATACTTCTTTGCTTCATTTTATTATTAAAAACAATTAAAAATCATCATTTATGTTTTAAAAATTGCGTAAAGGTTACATTTACAGCAGGTAATTAACGTTTATTTGCTTTTTGAAAACTCCTGCTTTATTTTACATATGCGCTTACATAGCACCTTCACCATTTTCTAATCTCTTATTTTTACTATTTTCATGTTTGTGCGAGTTACAATTCCTTCATGTTTTCCTGCACCATCCTATTTGCCTGAAGTTGCATGTACCAGCATTTATCATTGCATCCTCCATCTCGCTTGATAATTTTTCTCCTCAAAAATCAAAACAACAACTTACAAGAAACCAAGACAAGTTAAAGGAAGACTAGGTGGTTAAAAAGAGGTGGGTGATAGCAACTTAATCAATCATTGATTTAGATTTAGGCCGATGCATCGAGCGTGTTCTCTTCCACATGCTTAAACTTTTTGTTTCATCTAACTATCATACTCCACGAACAAACTCACCTTTTACAAATCTTTTTATTGGTAGCAGAGCGTAGTTGCTGTTACTACCTCGCTACCTTTTCCTTTCTTTTTCTCATTCTTGGTTTCTATACATATATATATATATATTATTATATATATATATATATATATATATAGCAATATATATATATATATATATATATATATATATGTGTATATAAATATATATATATATATATATATATATATATATATATATAAAGTATATATATATATATATATATATATATATATATATATATATATATATATAGAGTATATATATAAAAAATTATTATATATATATATATATATATATATATATATATATATATATATATATATAATTTTTTTTAGAGCATTATTTAATTTTTTGTATATTCTATCGTACGAAAAATAATTATTTAACAAATCTTTTATTTTTTATTTAATTAACTAATTTTTGGTATATTCAATCACAGTATAAATATAGCCTGTTGTTTACCTGAATCAAGTTGATAATCGTAAAAATTATCGAAAGAAAATCGAAACATCGATAGGTATCCCGAAATTAGTCAAATTTTTTTTTCGGAGTGTAATTTTTCATATTTTTATTAAAATATGCATTTATAATATACGCTAATCGGTAAAAAACTTCAAAATAATTTTCATTACCAATTTTGTAAATTATAAGTTTATAGTTTTAATGTAATAGTTACGTAAAGTTTATTCACCTTAGCTAAAGTATTAGGACATTAGGACATTAGGAATATAGAGACAGTAAAAAGCCACATGGGCCTCCTATCGAGACTGCCCCAGTCAACCCACTACCCAAACATGCTCATGCAAATCCACCAGCACCCTAGGGCTTGTCAATTTGTTGTAACTACAAAACCACCAATTTGGCTTTAGCTTCTCAAACCAATGATATACAAATATGATACCCAAACCATCCACATGCATTAATAACTAGTTATGGTCACACATGCTCATCTAACAATAACTGCTATAACTAAAACCCGCCACTTAAGCCTATTAATATATTATATGATAACCAACCCATCCATAAACGTAATCTAACCGCTTTCTTAAATAAAAGGTAATCGAGTCACACTTCAACAACCTCCCTGGCAGACTATTCTTCCAAATTAACAACCTCTATTAATGAATGCATGCTTTCTTATATCAAGATGTATGCTTTTCTTAATTTTCTTATTATGCCCCTGGTCACTTTCCTGTCCATGTTCTACTATGAAAAATTTATTGGTCTCTGAATTGTAACAAGATGTAAATATTTTGTAGACTTGTATCATGTCCCCCTGAGAAATCGCCTTTTCACAGAAAACATTCCTAACTCCTTCAGCCTCTCCTCAGCTCTACCCTCAAAACCCAGAAATCATCCTTGTTGCTCTAATTTGCACACTCTCTCTAGTATATCTAAGTTTTTCTTAATAAGGGGCCCAACTTGTGCATTTAGATACTTTTAACATTGGCCTAACATACATTATAACAGTTTACTTTATTATTTCTTTGTTCTTGTAAACAACATTGGGATTTATTATGTCCAGCATCTTATTATTTATTCCTTGCTTCAAAACATTGATTAGCTACTTTCAAATTAATGTTTATAATCACACCTAAACTTTTACTTGGTTCACAGACTCCATTACACTCCCATTCATACTATTAAAACTTTTATTTGAGTAACCTAGTATAAACCTACACTTTTTACTATTAAAATTATTTGCCACTTATCTGCCCACCCAAGAAGTTTTATCAAGATCATTTTGAATCCTGCATCCTTCACTCATTCTAACTGAGGTGGCCACTTAGTATCATCTGCAAATCCAGAAACCTGTATTTAAGTCCCTGGTTCCAACTATTATATATATGAGGGAAATCAATAGTGCCCATCCGAACCTGTGGAGACCAATTTTCACTATTTCCTATGATGATTTATTCCCATTTAGTTGTACACACTGCTTTCATTTCGCAACCACTCTTTAATCCAACCATAAATCACTAAACCTAAGGGCACTACATTGCAATAACTTTTTCATCAGCCTGATGTGGGGAACCTTATCAAAAGCTTACTAAAGTCTAAATATACAATATCAACTGATCTCCTCGGTCAATGCAGTCAGTACGTATTCCATAAATTCTAAAAGGTTTGTCTGACATGACCTAAATCTTTCTGAAACCATGCTGGGAGTCACACAGTATCTGTTATCTTCTAAATATTTATATGACCTTCAGTAACTTTTCCAAACCTTTTACAACCTGCAACCATTAACTGGCCTATAATTTCAAAATCTTCTTTTTTACTACCTTTCTTATAAATAGGCAATAAATATATGCTGTTTTCCAGTCATCTGGTACCTCACCAAATGTTATAGATCGCTTAAAAATCAAATACAGTGCCTTTGCAATGCTTAAACTACCCTTTCAGAATTTACCATATATACCATCAGGCCTGCAGCTTTACTTGATCAATATGATTTAATAAATTTAATATCTTTTACATCAAATTCAAATTCTGTAAGTCTATTTGTTACATGCATACAAGAACTATTAGTCTCTGAACTATTATCTAATCTTTCCTCTGTAAACACTGAAGCAAATAAGCATTGAAAATGTTGACCAACCCATTCAGAACCACTAAATTTTACCAATGACTTGAATTGTCTATTCTTACTTTTTACCCTATAAAGCTAAAAAACTTCTTCAGTTCTTATTACTATTCCTTGCTAAATTAATTTCTGCCTCTCTCTTTGCCTTTCTTATTGACTGGTATTTAAAGTATTACCAGGATATACTTTAAAAAAAAATAATAATGAAGAATAGTGAAAACTAAAATTGGTGCTCTCTCTAGGAAAAAAAGTTACAGCCTTTCAAAGTTGTTAAAACTCGCATAGACTTTTCATTTTTGATCCATCAAGGTTATGTCTCATTTCAGGCTCCTCTAGTTCAGGTTAAAATCTATGTATACTTAAATCTTATCATAACCTGATCTAGGATGAACCTAAAATGAGCACGAGGCCCACTAATTTTATTTTTTATAAAGCCTATGGGAAAATTTTAAACTTTGAGAGGCTATAACTTTTTTTCCTAAAGAGAATGCCGATTTTTGTTTTCATTATTCTTCATTATTATTATTATTTTTTTTTGAGTATATCCTATGTTTTTTATAAAAATCAGGGGTGACATCCCTCTGTACTACTATTACCAAAATTTGGAATCAGCTGTTGTGATGGACTGCATGGTTTTGGAATAAACAAATAAAAAAATAATAAATGGTTTATATTTCAAATATTTGATCAACTATTGTGATAGAGTATGGATTTGTAAGAAATTAGATTTAAAGCTAATTATATGAAACATTCATCAAACTAAATAGACCTACCATGCCGCCATCTTGTTTATTAACATTTTTCGTAAGAATGTGCTTAAATTCAGCAAGCAGGGGAGATAATAACCCATGGTACAGGACTCCACATATTTTCTGAAAACATTCTAAGTCCAAAATCAATATATCAATACCAGTGGCGTAGTTAAGGGATAGGCTGGGTAGGCAGTGCCTCTCGTATTTTTAAGAACAAAATAATTTAAAAGAAAAAAATATCAACGAATATAAAAAAAATGTTAATATAATAAGAAACCATAAGAAAATTAAACTACAAAATCGTAAAGAAATATAAACAAAAAATGAGCTATTTATGCTTTGCCTGCCTATGTACTGCATAACTTGCCTACCTAAGGTACGCATAGCTGAAATAAAATATTCCTATATTTGCAATTTAAGACAGGCTATGGCCTGTTTCTCTGCTTGACGTTGTTGCTATATCAGGTGTTTTAAATTTTCTTGGAAACCATCGCTTACAATTTTAATAAATAAATAAGTAAATTAAATTAATAAATAATATATATATATATATATATATATATATATATATATATATATATATAGTATATATATATATACAGTATATATATATATATATATATATATATATATATATATATATATATATATATATATATATATATATATATATATATATAAAAGGAAGTAATTGTTAGTAGTGCAAAGGAAGTGTGTGGATGTGCTAAAGCAGGGAAGTAAGAAATGCTCACCTAATGGTAGAATGAAGAGGATTGTGAAAGCAGTTAAAGGTAAAAAGAAGCGTAGTAAATGTAAACAAAGCAAATGATGAAGTTTGAAAGAAAGATGCTTGAATTATATAAGGAGGAAAAAAAGAAATACTAAAACGGCATATGTAGGAGAAAACAAGAGGTAAATGAACAGTTTGGAAGGGAAGATGAATGAGGACACAATAAGGGAATAGGCAGGCTGAGGAGTTTAAAGGTTAAGAATGAGAACAGGGAATCTGCTTAGAATAAATGAATAGGGATGGATGTGTTTTTGTAACTGATGAAATGGATGTGAGGGGAGTGTGGAAAGAACAATTCAAATCTGAATAATATTAACAGTAATGATAGTGTGTTAGTGAATGTGTGTGGGTTTGATGGTGCAAGAAGGAATAGGTATTTGGGGATGAGGTTAGTTAGTAAGGAGGAGGTACGGGTAGAGTGAGAAAGTTGAAGAATGAAATCTGCTGGTATAGATGAAATTACTAGTGAAAATGATCAAGAAAGGAGGCGAGATGGTGATTGATTGATTGGAGTTGTGTAATAAAGCGTTATGGAGGGTATAGTTCCAAGGATTGGAGGAGAGCAAGTAATAGTATCCCTATATAAGGGTAAGTGGAGAAAAGGGGAACTGTAGTAATTATAGGGAATAAGTTTATTGGAGTGTTGTAGGAAGGTATATGCTGGGTATTTTGGTCGAAAAGAGTGCGTCGAGTGACTGAGTGGCTGATTGCGGAAGAACAAAGGTGCTAGGAGTGGTAGAGATGTGTGGATCAAATCTATTCATTGGAAACAAATGTGATTGAGAAAATGAGGGAGAAGAATAAATTATATTTAGGTTTTATGGATTTCCACCAGGAGGCTTTATGATAGAGTTAATAAGGAAGCTTTATAGGGGCTAGTGATATATGGTGTTGGTAGAGGCCTCTGAATGGAATCAAAGTATGTATGACTATAGTGAGCCGTGTGTAAGAATAAATGGTGTCACTGGTGATTGGTTTAGATTAATAGCTGAGTGAGACAGGGTTGTGTTGTCTCCTGGTTATTCACTGTATATGGATGGGGGTTATGAGAATTCGAGGTGGGGATGGCAGGAAATGGTGTTAGAAATGATGGAGAATGGAGATGAGTGAGGGTGCCCTACCTATTATAGCGGATGATTTGGTTTTGTGGCTTAATCTGAAGAGAGTTTGAGGATTAAAGAGAGATTTGGCAGGGTGCAAAGGAGGGGTTTGAAAGTGTGCAGATAAGAGTAAGGTTATGGTTGTGAGTGAGATGCATCCTGGTGAAGTTATGTTAGATGGTGAGCAGCTGAGCAAGTGTCTGAGTTTAAATATTTAGGGTATGTGTTGGATGAGAAGGAACGGATGATGCAGAGTGTAGTAGGAAAGTGAATGGCAGGAAGGTGGCTGGTGCAATTAAATTCGTGATGTGGGACTAAGTCTTGAGTGCGCTAGAGTCTTACATGAGGGTATGTTGTTACCTGTGTTATTGTATGGTAGGGAGACTATGGTCTGGAATAAGAAGTATAGATCTAAAGTTCAATGTGTTCAGATGGACAATCTTAGCATGCTAGGTGTGAGAGAAGAATTAATAAAATGAGGAATGAAACGATAGAGAGATGTGTGGTGTGGAGAAAGGGTAAAATGAGAGAATAAATGAAAGTATGTTGAGATGGTTTGGTCATGTGGAAAGGGGATGAATGATAGTCGTTAAGGTTAATGTATAGTGGCTTAGTGTGTTGGGAACCGACTGGCTGGGAGACCGAAGAGAAAGTGGATTGAGTCGAGAATGAATGTCTGAAGGAGAGAAATGTGAGTTTCTGCAGAGGTTAGAGAAAGCGGTGTGTATAACAGATTGAATGTATGGGGATTGTATGGGGATTGTTGTGGCCCACCTGGGCCAAGGATGAACCCTTACACTGACAATTTACTATAGTGAGGGTCCATCGCTGTCCCATGAAGCTTTAGGTGGATTTTCTGACTGCAGGAGAGTTCTCTAATTAATGGTACTGAGGGGGCGGTAAGCTGGGCCTTTCTTTTTCGACTTATGTCATGCTCTTCTTACTGCTTTTCTTTTCCGATGCCGGTCACGCACCTTACTCCCATTTTGGAAAATAAAGGAAGATAAAGAAAGAAAGAAAGAATATATATATGTTATTACATATATATATATATATATATTACATAGTTTTGCTATTATTATATATATATATAGTTAGCATCCAGAGCATAGTATATATATATATTATATTATTATTATTATATTATATATATATTACTCATATATATATATTATATATATATATATATATATTGTTATATATATATATATATATACATATATATATATATTATTATATATATATATATATATATATATATATTATTTATATTATTACATATCTCGCTCCATCCATGTAAACATCCAGCCACGCCACTGATCACAAGTATATATATTATATATATATTACATATATATATTATAGCATATGGTTATGGCTATGCCATATATATATACAGCATATATATATTGCATACATATATACATATATATATTATTATTTCATATATACATATTATTATTATTATTATTATACATTTATATTCCATTATTATCACTAATATACATTATATGCTTATAATATATATTTCATTACATACACATTATATATTTTTTTTTATTATATATATATGATATTATATATTATTATTATTATTATATTATTATTAGTTATTATATTATATTTATATTATTAGTATATATATTTATATATATTATATATTATTATATATATATATATATTATTATATATATTTTTATTATTATTATATATTATTATTATTATTATTATTATTATTATTATTATACTTATTTATATTATTATTATTAAGTTATTATTACATATATTATATTGCTTATTACATATACATATTGTTATATATTATTATTATTATTGGTTATTATTATTGCTGTATATATATATATTACATATAGTTATGATATATAATATATATAGTATATAGTTACTATATATAGGTTGTTGGTTATATATATATATATTATTATTATATATATATATATATATAGATATGTATATGTGTGTGTAAAAAAATAATTTATATATTTTTTTATTTTTTTGACAGACTTCCCATGAAAATGTGTGAGAGTCCTGTGCTATACCTTTACCTAAGAACCTTATAGAATTAAGGAAGTTCCTTACGTTTGGTGAGCATTTTTCAGGATTTTGAGATGTTTGAAAAAAATGAACGCAAGCTTGAGCATTTCTTACGTTTCATAAGCACAAATGCAAAAATGAAAATGTTTTTAATTAAAATATCTAGCTAGAGATACAAATTCTTCTTGTTAAAGTTAATAAGAAGTATAAACCTATTTTTCAAGCCCTAGCTTTCATCAAAGCCCAAGTGCATATTTATCTTAATCAGATAGAGAGTATGCCTACTTTTTGTGGCACAAAAAAAAAATATTGTAACTATACGTATATCTCCACCGTACTCATTAAAGTAAAGAAAAAATTATGAAATGAAATTTAATTTGGCTTCTTATCAGTGCGTAATAATATAAAGGAATTTTATTATCTTATTTAAAATGAATTAATATTTTCTTATTTTTAATTTCATTTACTTGTTATAGTTTCATTTGTTAATTATCTTTTAGTATGTTTAAGAATTATATATTTTCTTGATAACTACAAATGCAAAATCTTAAAGGCATTGATAAATATTAACATAATTATATGATAAAGTGTATATATATTTATTAAATTCTTTTATTAATCTTGATTTTCTTAAAATTTTAATATTGCAATTGGCCTATATTAAACATGTATTTTTTTTTTTGGTAATTGTGCTTTTTTGGTTTTATTGGGAACGTTTTTTTATTGCCAACTCTGCTTTAGTACTTTTAAAATAGCTAACTATTTCAAAATATTAATAGCTACAACTACTATTATCAATTCAGAAATATTAGTCAGAACATGTTTAAATAGTATTTTAATGTTGAAAAAGGTCATTTCATAATAGTTAATGCAGCAACAAAAAAAAGATAAATAAATGAAAATGTTAGAATAAGTTGTAAAGAACTTGAATTGAATTGCTTGACATAGAGTCTCATTATTTATTTGTAATGATGTAATTTTGAGTGTTAATGCAATACTTGTATAAATGAGATTAGTGTAAAGAAGTAAAATATTTTAATTTATTCTCAAAATGTTATTTTTTATTTTAATTCTAAATTATTGTAATTACAATTTTCCAGACAACTTTTTCTTTATCTTAATTGTTTGAAATATATTTCCATTAAAATACGGTAAACATTAAAATGGATATCAAATCTGAAAATGAAATAAAAGTGGAAGAATTAGACTTGGAATATGACTCTTATCAACAAGGTTCTCAGGTGAGCTATTTTATATATATATATATATATATATATATATATATATATATATATATAATATTATATATATATATATATATATATATATATATATATATATATATATATATATATATATATATATATATATATATCATCCACCTTCTTTCCCCAAAAGTGGGGGTAAGGTGCTTGACATGCACTGGAAACATAAACATAAAAGTAGTAGAAAAATATGACAAAAGTCAAAAGGAAAGCCCAACCTTACTGCCCCTATACCTTTTAGTGAGAACTGTTGCAGTCAGAAAACCCACCTTAGAGTTTACAGGACTATGAAGGACCCTCACTATGGGCATCTCGTCAGTGCGTGGGGCCCATCAAGCCCATAACCATACCCTCTCACAAAACCCCTCCATCCACTCATATTATACACTTTTCTTCTTGTCTCTGCCAAACTCACATTTCTCTCCTCCAGGCATTCCTTACTGACTCAATACACTTTTTCTTCGGTCTCCCAGTCAATCTATCCCCAACACACACACCACTATACATCCGCTTAACCAACCAACTATTATCCATTCTTTCCACATGACCAAACCATTTCAAAGTACTTTCATTTATTCTCTCATTTATCCCTTTCTTCACAGCACACAACTCTCTAATATGTTCATTCCTCATTTTATCAATTCTTCTCACACCTAGCACGCCCCTAAGATTGTCCATCTGAACACATTGTATTACATCCTGGTAAGCTTAATCAAATCCTTTTTTTTTGTTTCTTTTCAGATATATTCAGGCATTGAAACAAATTTCACTTTAGCAGAAGACATTAAAAATGAAGAGCTAGACGAAAAGGCATCCATAAAGTCAGAATTGAGAGAATCAGAGAAGGAATCCATGTTAGGCGAAGAACTGGTTAACACTGCCATCATAAAATCTGAAAATCTGACGATGATTGCAAAGAAATCTTGTCCTCAACACTTAATGGTGTGTTCATTTAAATAATCAATATTATTATTATTATTATTATTATTATTATTATTATTATTATTATTATTATTATTATTATTATTATTATTATTATTATTATTATTTTAGAAATTCTATATCAGCTTTTGTTTTAATATAAGTTTTACTTTTAGCTTCCAATTCACGAAATATTTTCTTCTAATTTCCATTTAATTTTCTTAAAACTATTCTAGAAAATAATTTACAAAGAAAGTATGAGGCATATTTATTAGTTCCTGACCAGTTTTGTCCATAAACCTCAGACATCTTCAGAGTTTCGATTCTAACAAATGAATGAATTATTAAAATTAACAAATGAATTATGAATGAATGAATTAGCATGTCCTGAGTTTGACTGTACATCGATGTATACTCCAACACTGGCGATTAGTCAGGATATTAGTCATACTCAGCACTTCTCTTTAAACCCAGTAAAATATATGAACATTTATTCACTGAGAGTAACAAGACAACTGTACCTGATATATATATCAAAGTTATTTAAAATTTTATACCTCATGCGAAAAAAACTAAAATAGCTGAAGCTTGTTGCTGGCAAGATACAAACCGGGGGAGACGTTAATATAAAGTATAACGTAATATCCCTTAGATTAAATATAATATGAAATGCTACCTAAAATTTAATAATTTACAATCTTAAATCTTGTGTAAAATAATTCATTCATTTGTTAGAATCGAAACTCTGATGATGTCCGAGGGTTACGGATGAAACCGGTCAGGAACTAATAAATATAAATATGCTTCATACTTTCTTTATAAAATAGTTTTAAGAAAATTAAATGAAAATTAGAATATATTTCGTGAATTGGAAACTAAAAGTAAAATTATTATTATTATTATTATTATTATTATTATTATTATTATTATTATTATTATTATTATTATTATTATTATTATTATTATTATTATTATTATTATTATTATTATTATTATTATTATGTTGGATGGGGAGCAATTGAAACAAGTATCTGAATTTAAATATTTAGGTAATATCTTAGATGAAAAGGGAGCTCATGATGCAGAGCGTAGTAGAAAAGTTGTGAATGGTAGGAAGGTATTTGGTGCAGTTAAACCCTTGGTGGATAGAAAGGGACTAGTCTTGAGGGCGCTAGGTTTCTATGAGGGTATGTTGTTACTGGTATTAATGTATAGTAGTGAAACTATGGTGTGGAATAAGAGGTACAGATCTAAGGTACAATCTGTTTAGATGGCAATCTTGGTGGCGTTTTAGGTGTGTGAGGAATGAATGTAATGGGGAGTTATGTGGTGAAGTAAGCTGGAATGCATTATGGAGTTATGTGGTGTGAAGAAAGGAATGAAAATGTTATGGAGTTATGTGGTGTGAAGAAAGGAATGAATGTAATGGGAGTTATGTGGTGTGAAGAAAGGAATTAATGAGAGAAGTTATGTGGTGTGAAGAAAGGAATGAATGTAATGGGGAGTTATGTGGTGTGAAGAAAGGAATGAATGTAATGGGGAGTTATGTGGTGTGAAGAAAGGAATGAATGTAATGGGGAGTTATGTGGTGTGAAGAAAGGAATGAATGTAATGGGGAGTTGGGAAGAAAGGAATGAATGTAATGGGGAGTTGTGGTGTGAAGAAAGGAATGAATGTAATGGGGAGTTATGTGGTGAAGAAAGGAATGAATGTAAT
>JABUQX010148207.1:0-2500 GCA_015478945.1 Trachelipus rathkii | reverse complement strand
GTCAAAATAATTTATGTATGTTATGCACCATCTTAAAATTAGCCCCGCTCAGATTCCGGCCCTTTCTACATCATTTTAAAATTAACCGGCTCCGGCTCAGACTTCATTTCTTAGTTATAATTTTATCTCCATTTACACACTCATTAATTCTCTAAATTATAAAAAATTTATGGTATTGTAAATAAAATTGGTTAGTCGACACCTTTATTTTGATTTAAAATTTAAAATTTAGAAAATATTTTATTGGAATTTTTTTTTTTTTTAAATAAATAAATTATAATTTACTTTTATCCTAACTTTAAAAATAATTCCTCTTTGAATTATATAAACATATGCAATATAATGTTATTCAAAACTTGTTTCTTAAAAATAAAACTGCTTCAAACAAATCCTTCTTTAGCGATGGCCTTCGATTCGATTTCATTATTTGTAAATCTGAAAATAAGCGCTCAACGATCAAATGAGCGTTAGGTAAAGCTGTAACTGTATAAGCACCATTCTCGTAATATTTTAGGATAACCGATTTGACTCTCATTTTTCAATCGCTTTTCTGCGTGCTCCAGTTGGTCCCATTGCCTATCAACATTGGCGTTTTCATCTTCATCTGACAAGATACCACAAGAGAGAATTCCTGAAACTGATGAACTATGTGACTCCGACTTGGGATTCCTGTCCGATAGTGTCATTCATTTTAAGTCTTAGTTCACAAAGAGATCCTAGCTTTTAATGGATTTTCAGTTTGAAGATGCTGAACTATGGATCAACGTAGATGGCCGAAAAATATTTTGGATTTAGTTAACATTCTTACCTTTTTTCCCCCTATTTCACTGAATTTTTGTCATTTGATAAAATCTCGTTCTTTTTTTTTCAGGTGTACCTCACTTTCCCAGCTTGACACATTAAAACTTCATTAATTTTTATTCATGCACTACTTTTGCTATTTGTCTCACCTGGTTTATAAGATCTAAAGCAAGAGTATTGCAAAGTGTGAACTCATCACCTCATTCGTGCACTCGATATTAACGTCATTGTAACATAATCTTTTCAAACTCTTATCACGTTCGTTCTGAAAATCAATTAGTGCTACTTCGTTTTGACATTTAATAAAATCCGTATCACATGACAGTTCCTCAAGTTCTTGCTCGTTGTCCTCATTTAATTTTTCAAAAGTACTGATCATATTTGATGCGTTTTCCGTAACAATGCTACTTACCATGCTCAGGGAAAGCAAAAATAACATCTTTAGAAGAAATTACTTCACGAGTTGGATGAGGAGGAATAGCTTTGGAATCCTCAAAGGTGGAATTAGAAGCAAAGGTTTGAACGAAGAGTTCGACTTCGTCATAAGGCGTGTTGGAAGATACTGAAGGAGGGAAAGCGAAAGAAGGAAAATAAATGTTGAAATTTTTTGGAAATTGCTTGAAAGGACGTGAGGAAGAGGAACCAGTAAGATTATTGCATTTTCTACGGAAGAAAGAGTTTTCATGAGCTTCCGGGGTGAAATATAAGTTTTGTGGGTCTCTAGAGTTTGAAGAGGAGGGTAATTGGTGAAGGCAGCGTCATCCCTGTAACGAATAGCACGAGAACAAGCGGAGTTAAACCAAGATTTGTTATTAGGTTTAATTGAAGGGAAAGAATATGGAATGGACGCCTCCATGCCAGAGAAGACTTGAAGATATAAACATATTAGATAAGAAAGTGATCTGAGGAACCCCGAGGAGGAAATTGTAACAGGATAAGAATTAGAAGTTACGAGAAGGTCTAGAATGTTGGGTTCAAGGACGACTTGGGATGCGAGGAGGGAGCTGAACCAAGTGATTAAGGTCGAGGTTAGGATAAAGTTTCAGACAAGTTCAAAAGGTCTATCTTGACAATTATAGGAAAGCCATTGGTGGTGAACGTTGAAATCACCAAGATTGATGGTTTAAACATCATAATCATAACAAGAGCCTTTGGCTGAAAACTAAGGATAGAGACGGTAAGAATCGAGAGAGAGAGTAGGGTTTGCTGTTAGAACGCTCAAACACCTTCAGGAGTTTCGGTTAAGAATAAGAGATTAGGTTCAAAATAGTGGAAATTAGGGTAAAGACCTCGAAGATTGCAGAGATTCATGAAAGAAGATCTTGTATCAGAAGAGGGAGACAATTCCGTGACGGTATAATGGAGATCTAACCATCACCATTATTGATGGCTCCATTATTATATGTCCTTCTAATACAGTTCTCATCCATCCCCATTGGATGGATCACAGTTTTGTAAATTAAATGTTTGAATTTTGTTTATGTTTACATTTTTATATATATGTCTCTAACCCCATTTTTTGGAACGTTTTAATGTCTTTTTTGACTTCTTAGGAATCAAAGTATTAATAAGTATTTTAGTTTTTTTCCGAGTTGATTTTTCCGATCTTTACATCAGGGCAAATCCATCAACGACAATTCACATTGCAGAAGTAAGCTGTGTTGTGGTATCAGGTTCCCTTTGTAACCTTATTTATATG
>JABUQX010148205.1:5000-7500 GCA_015478945.1 Trachelipus rathkii | reverse complement strand
AAAGCTGCGAACCAGAGCCCCCAGATATGAGAGCAATGTATACCATACAAGGTCGGGTGAGACCCTTGTATAGCTGGAGCATCTGAGAAGAGGGAAAAAAGTCTCTAGTCTGAACAGAACTCTCAGTTTCTTTGAGGCCGCCATAGCAACCGTTGTGGATGTGAGGTTTCCAAGACATTTTTATTGTGTTAAGGCCAAGAATGTTTATGTTGTCACCAGGAGACGAGAGAACCGTCGAAAGAGATAGAAAGTTAGAAGGTGTCTTAGAGAGGGAGATTTGTAGAAGTTGGGTTTTTAAAGAATTAAATTTCACAAGGTTGAGACGACCCCACCCTGAAACTCTGTCCAGATCAGCGAGAATAGAATCGGAAAGGTTAAGACGAGAGGCAATTCTAGAAGTAAAAGAGGGAGCAGAATTGAAATTAGTTGAAGAATGAAGGGTCGAGTCATCGGCATATGAGTGGACAGAGTTAGATGTGCAGGTGAGAAGATCATTGATGAAAAGGCAAAAAGTAGGAGACACAGAACCCTGAGGAACAACTCACTATTGACAGAAAAAGAAGAAGAAGTCGCCCCATCAACAACAGCCGATATTGAGCGATTTGAAAGAAAGCTAGACATACGTAATCAAAGAGAAGGAGGAAACCCAAAGGAGGGGAGCTTGGAGAATGTAGGGTAATACCTAAATGAAAGTTGTGTTAACACGTTAAATTTTATTTACTTTGATAATTTCATTTAAAAAACTCGAATGAATATAAAAAAAAAGTTACTTTTAATTTTAACTTTTGGCAATAAAATTCTACTTTCTGCCAGAAAAAAATTGTAAAAAAAAAATTCTGAAGAGATTTTCTTACTTTTGAACTCTGTCTAAAGGAGATATAAACCTAATACATTTGTTGGTACATTTCTTGAACTTGCTCAATTATATATACACCGAAAATAGAGGATTTTTTGAGTTTTAACAAATGGATTTCTAAAAGTTGCGATATTTACTGTTTAATTAATAAAACAAATAATTTAATCATTACACATTGTTAATTGCAATAATTTACCCATTTTTAAAATATTTTAGAAAGAATATTGCTATGACTAAATATATTAATTACCAAAAGTTTAAGATTCACAAAATGTGGCGCAAAAGTAGAGGTATTTCAGATTTTTATGAAAGTCTATTTCTTTTGACTTGTAGATGTTACTAGCTTGGTTAAACATACTCTCACTGGAAACACTAGAACTAGATGGAGAAAACATAAGAATTTTCATGCAAGGTTTGAAAGATACGATTTTTCTTAAGATTCTTAAATTTAAGATGTTTAATAAATTAATAGAGTAAGAATGTTTAAATTCTTTTATAGTGGAAAGGAATGTTATTTTATAAACTTATTGACAGGTAATTTTAAAATTGGGATAATAGAAAAGATCCTCCGCAGTAGCAAAAAATTTCAGGCCGGAATATCATCAGGCTTTCGGCCAAAGTTATGACTTTAGTTGCAACACTACTATTTACGTAAAAACCAAGAATAATGAACAATACTTACATAATAAACGACAACACTGAAGTAGAGATTAGAAGAGTTGGAAAATGTTGTTGAGAGACTTGTGAAAATTTTTGAAGACTAATTTCACAAAATTTTCACTAGAAAATCTACCAATACAGGTTGGCAAGAAGAAATTAAGAGGTTATTCAAATGGAAAAAAAACGAAGGTTCAAATTTAAAATGAGAAGAGTGGATAATCGATTCATCAATGAATGAGATTAGATAGAAAATAATCTCAAGAAACAACAATTAACAGTAAATAAAGAATGTTCCCTCATCAAGTATTGCTGGTTTTGAGCAAATTCAAGAAAGATGAAAAAAGATTGAGCAAAATGAAGAAGGAAACTCAATGGAAGAGAGATTAGAGACAAGTGATGATACCGTACTACCACACAAGATTCATTAAAATCTGAAAAAGAGAAATACCATGGATCATCGAGACATAAAACAAATTATCAACGGCTGCGAAAGCCTAACAAATGATCAGGAACAAGAGAATAAAATTCCATAAGATCAAGGGCATGACAATTAAAGATAAGCTCAAAAACTTTAGGAAAAATGCAAATTAGAGCGCTCTATCAGCAACTAGAAAAATCAAATTTCCCCTTCATTTTTCGGCATCTGTTAAAAAAATGAACACATTTGCATTCATTTAAGCTTAGATAAAGTCATCTTTTCTTCTTACCTTCATAATTTTCACATAACTACAATGCACCCTTCAAACTATTTTATATAGATGTAATAATAGAACAATGGGAATAATTACGACAGTAGAAATTACTGGATGTGACAAGATTAGTTTAGATATGAAGAAGAGTTAGAATCTTTTCCTTATGTGTCAATTATAGAAATCGAAACTAAAATGCAGATTTATAAAAATTATTTAATATATTTTTGACTAGATGCCATAAATTTTTATTAAAATGAGAGTCAAGAAAATTTCAAACAACGCTTAAACTATC
>JABUQX010148204.1:5000-7500 GCA_015478945.1 Trachelipus rathkii | reverse complement strand
TATATATACAGCAGCAGCAGCAGCAGCATATATATATATATATATATATATATATATATATATATATATATATATATATATATATATATATATATATATATAAAAGAAGAAGAAGAAGAAGAAGAAGAAAAGAAGAAGAAGAAGAAGAACCTACGGTGTTCAAACCTTCCTATTTAAATATGCAGGTCACTTGCAAGGAACTCTCCAGTTTATTTATATTTATAATATATATATATATATATATATATATATATATATATATATATATATATATATATATATATATATATATATATATATATATATATATATATATATATATATATATATATTTCAGTGGAATGGTAAGAGGTTTGTTAAGTATGTACAATTCGATACACGCTTGCAAATCTAACAGAAGAGCCATAGGTCATGCAAGGAGAATTGGAAAGGTCAGCAAGTAGCCGAAATAGGGTTGTAAATCGCGTGAAACTTGCAGCAGGTTCGAAACCAAAATAAAGAAATTTGGTAAATATGAAAAACCTGTAGAACGAAAGACTCTGAGTTCTCCGACCAGCGAAATCGATAGACTTAGCCTTAGGATTTAGTTTTATTTTGCAAAATCATCCACGAAAATGGTGCGATTTAAAGATCTTTAAAAACGGTTTCATAGTTAACTTGATCTTTTATTACTTACCTGAGATTAAAATGAATTCAAATGGTTATTTTTCAGTCTAAGTGACTATTCTTTCTAAACGAGCGGACGAGCGCAACCTCACTAAACAACGTTTGAACTCACACTGAGAGAGCTTTCAATTTCCAAACTTTCCAGACGTTCTTGTCACACTGGCACCACCGCCACTGTGTTACACTGATTTCTAGGGCCATAGACTTATGAGTCACGCATACTGGCTCTTTCATAAGAATTTTGGATTTTCTATTTTTCCAGTTTTAAATACATATGCAAAAATCTTGGATGCTAAATTTGCACAGTATATATATATATATATATATATATATATATATATATATATATATATATATATATATATATATATATATATATATATATATATATATATATATATATATATATATATATATATATATATATATATATATATATATATATATACATATATATATATATATATATATATATATATATATATATATATATAGTATATATATATATATATATAAGAGTAAATATATATATATATATATATATATATATATATATATATATATATATATATATAACCAAATAACTGGCACCTAAATAGTATCATAAAATTTAAAGAAGTTATTATCTTGTTTTACTGGTTTTCCTATATTAAGAAAAAAAGGTGAATCGGCCATCAAAATATTGCTCGCGACTTGACCTGACATTTCACATCAAAGTGTGCCTGATGTGTTAAAATTTCACCTTTTTTTTTTTTGAAAAGCATCAGCTATGTCACTGTTAAAAATATGTTAACTTGGAAGATGATCCAGATAGTGTAGCCGAATTGTATTTTCGAAACCAAATAGAACAAAGAATTCATACGATGACAATGAGCTAAACATCATTCGTAGCAGAATGAAGAAAAAACAGCATACGATTCAGTGGTAAAATTGAGAGAATAGTAAATGAAAATGATATCAAAATTTTTATCATACTTTTACTTCTAGATTGCAGAGATATGCAAATTAATACAACTTGAATTTAAAGTAGTTATTTACATATTCTGATAGTTAGTAGGAAGAAAATTCTTTAATTATTAAAGATGAAAATATAAAAAATATGCATCTTTAGAGCCGAAAATCTTTTCAGATGCTTTCGAATGCAGGAAGTCTTTTAATTAAGAGAGATATTGAAAATTAACAGTATTTTCAAAAGCAGAAATACATAAATGGGGAGGGAAATCCTGAGACTATACACAGCTGAAATAATTTATAAATTAAATCTATATATTATAATAAATTAAAATAAAATAAACTTTTAAATTAAGAAAAATGACTTTTTTTATAAATGGAAAATCGTAAAAAATTTATGATTTTTCTGAAACTAGTATTTCAAACAGTAAATTCTATTTCACAGTAAAAAAAAAAAATGTCATTATATGGAAATTAATTCACAGACATTGGGGAAAATAAAGAGATTTATTTGAAGATAATGATTAAATGGTAGGTTTTAGAAAAAGTGTGAATGAGTCTACCATTCACCATCATATTTGAACGTTCATCATGGTTTATAAACAATATATAAATATATATATAAAAAAAAAATATATATATATATATATATATATATATATTATATATATATATATATATATATATATATATATATATAATAATTAGTTAACTACTTTGTCGTAGGTTAATATAGATAGCATATATAGCATAGCATATAAATATTATTATATATACATATATTATATATATATTATATTATTATTATATATTATTATTATTATTGTTATATATATATATATATTATTAGTTGGTTATTATATTATTATTATTATTATTATTA
>JABUQX010148204.1:0-2500 GCA_015478945.1 Trachelipus rathkii | reverse complement strand
GTACCCTCTTTAATGAATATGTCTCAATTTTTATTGATAATTACTAGAATGTATTATATATATATATTTCACTGTAGAGTTTTTTTGTTGTACATATCTTTATATATATATATATATATATATATATATATATATATATATATATATATATATATATATATATATATATATATATACTTTAAAACTACTTTATTAGAAAATATCTATGGGAAACTATTTCATGAAATTAGGTGCAAGAAAATGGCTGCTGAAATTACTGGAAGAATGTCAATCTCCAAATGTTGCTGCTTCGGCTAAGAACACACATTACACACACCTATATATACATTAACACACCTAAGTACAAACTATTATTTTAGAAAAAATGTAGTTGCCAGGAATATTTAAAATGTATAAATTTAATAGGATTGAGAAATTGAAGCGAGTGTGCTCTTACTCCCATGTCTCATATATCATATTACATTAATATTAATTAATAAATTTAATATTAATATTACATTAACATTATAAGTTTATGATCACTAATATCACTAATATTAATATCATTAATATTATATTAATAAATCTTAACTAGTTCTGCATTATAAACCCCAGGCATCTATTTAGAAAGACACTCCAACTTACAATTAGCCTTGATTGTGTTTATATACATTTTATTACAATAAAATGTACAAATATAATCAAAGTTAATATGTAATGAGTTTCTTTTTAAACAGATTTGATTTAATATTATGTAAGATTATGGCTTCACACTGATGTAAGATAAATCTCAAAAATCATAGAATATTTAATAATCTTAGTGACTTTTTTAATCTTAGTGACTTTTTAATTTTAGTGACTTTTTAATCAATAGTGAAACTTCTGGCAACCTTTTTTTTAAGTTAAGATTGCGACTGTGCATCAGTCGTACAAGTAAGAAAGTATTCATTGCATTATGACGGATCTGTGGTGCTCTTAATTGAAGGGTAAAAATTAACTAGAGAATTTCTCATTAAGAATCGATCCAGGGACCTTCGCAACACTAGTTCGATTCTTAATCACATTCCTTGTGATATTGATTTCAAAGTTGAAAAACTGAATGTATTAAATCAATGCTGCGAAACCTGAGCCAAGAAAGTTTTGAGGTCGAACCGCTGCAGGACCCGAAGCGAAAAAATATATTTTGGGTGTAATCGAAGCAAAAAATTATATTATCGTAAAAAGTGATTGAGAATGGAGCTGAGCCGGAGCCAGAATCAGAGTCACATAATTTTAAAATAATGGAGTCGGAGGAAGCCAGAGCCCGAAACCGGGACCGCAACCGGAGCCGGTGGAGGTGCTGGAGTTGTTGAAGCCGGCAAAAAAATTACCGGCTCCGCAGACCTGTACTAAATGTTCAACTTCAATGACCTCGCTCTTTATCATTATTATCATTATTTTACATTTCTGGAATTACACCAAAAACATATTTCTGCAAAATAATTTAGTCAATATTATTATTATGCAAATAATTGAGAGCAAAAATTATTACTCTCTCTCTCACACACACACACACACACACACACACACACACACACACACACACACACACACACACACACACACACACACACACACGCACACACACATACACACACACGTTCATTAGAAACTGCTGGTATGCAATTTAAATTATAGTTTTTATGATTCTGAAGAAATGGATTTTCCATTTTGACTAATCCTGGCGGTCCTAGTGGACCTATCTCAAGAGGACATTAAATGTAGAGTACTGAGTCTCTAAACTGTTCAATGTAAGAAAAAGAAAATAAAAGAAAAAGGATATTGCTCCTTGATGGGATAAAAACAAGATAATGTTAATCCATGTAATTTAGAAAGAAAGCTATTTTTACCATTCACATCTTCATATATGGTAGAATGGTTGTTCACTAATTTGTATGTGATTTAAGAACAGGGGGAATACAGACTAGATATAGATATACGGAACGATGAGACTCACCACTGAAGTTAACTAAAATTATAGACTGAAATCAAGATTATTTATAGTAAAACTCAAGCTAAAGGATCTTTCTGATTTAAAAATTACCATTTTGAAAATTTTATTTATGATTTTAGATAAAATTAAAAAAAAGTTAAATTTAATATTGTATTTCACTTATTTAGCTATAGAAAGGATAGCATCAAAATTTTGAAAGGCAAAAATATTAAAAACCATATTATGTTTGGCCAAATCAAATAGAAACATCATTTTAATATTATTAGACAAGTGGAAAAAAGCAATAACGTTTAAGGTTAAAATCGTATATTCTTAAATAAAATAAACAGAAAAAGGGTTAAACATTACTTAAAATTTAATAAGTACAAGTAGTTGATTGAGCTGAATAAGATAAAGTAATTCGAAAAATAAAAATATTGTAGTAATTAGTTTCATAGAATTATTATTGAAGCGGCGCACGAAAACGCGAAAGCGTTTCACGATAATGCGAAACGGTTAACACCCGCATTCCGAACTGAACGAAGTAAC
>JABUQX010148203.1:15000-27183 GCA_015478945.1 Trachelipus rathkii | reverse complement strand
ATAATGAATATTTCATGAAAACTCATTTATATACAAGACATCGTATAAAGCATTAATGTAAATTAAATAGCAAATACATCAATACATTTTTTCTTTAAAGTTTTTTTTCCGCTTAGTTTCTTTTTCTTTATGATAATCTTCCTTGATCCCCTCGATCTGTCCTGACATTTGTTGCCCATTTGTGATGCTTAACATCATCCAACATCTCATCTGAAACATCGGCTATACGTCTTTTTAATGCTGTACGAGGATTATTTCCTGCAGCAATATCTTGAATAGTATGCAAACCTGTTCTTAGAGCTTTTTACTCACATATTCCTCTTCTCTCATAGAGCCTTGCACTTCCATAAAGCCAGCAAAAATCCACCAAGGCTACCTTCTGCATTTTTGTCTCTGAATACCTCTTTCGTCCATTATTACAGGAGCATCTTTCTTACATCTTTACACTGTGAGAGGTGCTAATGAATGAAAAATACATTCACTACAATTTTCTTATATATTCATTATACAAAATTACTGCATCTGTTTCCTTTTCAATATGAACTTTGCATAATAATGCACTGTATGTAAAGGGAAAACATTCCCTCTCTCTCATGATCTTTATAAATGAGCAAAACTGACTATCTAGAGGTAGATAATGTTTGAACATTAGTGATATAAATTTTAAATTTTTTAGTGTTATGCCAGCCTTAATATAAGAGAGTTAGACATTTCACATTGACAGATCATAATTATATTGTATATGTTTCACACTGAATAGATTATATCCTGAGGTAAAGTACAATGGCACGCAGTAATTGATCTGTTTATATCTTTGAAAATGCTGTGGAGCCGCGGTTATTCTCCACAGATATGGTAACCTTCAACATAGTAGGGAGTACTATGAATATTCAACCCAGCACGTCTACGAATATGTCTATTATAGATCGTTCTAGAATAAGTGTCCCGGTCTCATAGGTTTACTGTAATTTTCAACCCATATTGACATCATCTCTGGCAGAAAATGGTCAGTTTGAATAACCTACAGAATATCACATCAAAGAGAACGTTTAAAATGACTAAATATGGCACCACTTAAAATATATTCTGGTAATAAATTCTTCACAAAAGCACTTTTGTATAAATGCAGTCATCTGATCTTATAATTATAGTCCTCTTCTTGATAATTGAAAAATTTCCACTGGTGAAGAGAGTTTCACAACATATTCTATGTTCTAAAGCACCCCATCCAAATAGAATTGATAATTTAAGAAACTACTTAGTGTTATCATTTGCAACCACTTTATGCCTTCTTTCAGTTTATAATTCATTACACAGCTAGAACCAGAGTGTCACACAAATAGATGTAATCCTAAGGAGGCTTTCAAGATGTATTATAGCAAGTGATCACCCATGATCAATGACAACTGATTAAAATATTGATTTTACCACTGTTTATAAGACAACTAAAGATCTCCATTTCATGCTAACTGCTATTTTTCCTTTACTTCTTAAATACATTTTCACCCTTATATCCATGAGTTGATTGAACCTTACTTTTACCTTCATAAGGTCTCCGAGAACAAAGCTCTTCCTTATTTTTTTCACCACTAAATCTTCCAGATAAGATATAACCTTGGAACATCATGACTATTTAGTTGGATATTGTGTGGACTTTAAAACTTCCAAGTCCAAACCCTGGATCTACACTTTTCTAAACCTTCTCTCTGCCTATTGAGAACCCTTGTTAGTAATCAGTCACTCCTGATCCTAATTTACTTTTTATCTTTGTTTTCTTTTCACACCCACATATATTTCCCCATGTCCCTCAAAGGCCTTGACATCTCTAAAGACACCTTTCACTGGTAGAAGAATTCATAGTAAGTGTCATGCTTAGATCAGTCCAGTGTATCAACATTTATAATCATTTTGCAACAACAAAATGTCTTCTTATATATGTTGGATTCTTCAAACTGATAAAAGCCACATGAAAATAAATAAGAGCTAAAATTACATCTTATGTCCTCTTGTGAACTCCCCCTTGAACTACCCTCATGAATCTTATCAGAACATTTAGAAAGTTCTGTCGTCCTTATAGCCTCTCAAGCATCGATGACTGTAGTTTATCTTTATCTTTTGCTACCCTTCACCATAAGTATCTATAGCATGTCAATTGTAAAAGGTATATTGAAATTCCTCATTATAGATGGATTTTAATCATATCGATATAACTAACTGCCATATGCTATACTGACTTTAGATATTTATAAAATTTTTCTCTGAATATTTAGAGAACGCCTCACCTTCCAAAATATATTTCAACTTCTTTTCATATTAGATACCTTGTACAACCAGTTAGTTCAAAAAACTATCAGCTCCCTGATCATTGCTAATATCAACTAATTCCTTCACTCATATTCAACATATATAAAAGAAATGAGAGAGTGATATATATATATATATATATACATATATTATAAAAGATATATGGTATATAAGATATAAATAGGTATATATAATAAAAATGTGATATTAGGTCACAAGGGATAAAGAAAGAGAAAAAGATTTAAAATAACATTTATTACATAATAAATATTGTTATTAAATAAATATATATATATATATATATATATATATGAATATATATATATAGAAAGATATATATATATATATATAAAATATATATATATATAGTATATATAGCATATGTGTTATATACAGGTAATATACAATGACAGGTTTAGCACCATGATTTAAATCCAACATGTTCCAGTTATAAGGTGTTTTCCTGTTCAACCTGGTAATGCTGGTTCTATCTGATAAGAAAATCGCTAAGATGACTTGAACTGTAATCAAAGTGCAACGGGAATATTATCTAAGTCTGCTAATCGTTGTGTATTTAAGTTAAACTTCTGGGAAAATTAATAGTCTGAAGTTCTTGCTTGATATCATTCCATCCTTTTACAGGCCCTTTCTTCCAGTTACAGCTATCAAGTCCACAATATTTGATCCTTTAACTATTTCATCATCACCACAACATCTTGGCCCTGTCTATCTAAAGTTACCTAGCCTTTAAAAATACATAAAATATTCACTACACTCTAAGAAAGCCTTCTATGACATAACGATTTCATTTTTCACTCAAAAAGTTTACCACAGGTTTCATCTACATTAATGGCTATATATGGAATAGCTATAGATTGTTCTGGATGCCCTGGCAGATCTACTGTTCTAGGCAATCAAGAGGCGTTTCTCATGGAAAGCACCAGCCCTGAAGACCCAAGCACTTTTCAGTATTTGCTGATCTGGCCTAACTTTAGAATTGGCAAGTGCTGGTATGTATGGCTGCCAAGAGAAGATCTTGCCCAAGATAAGACTGTTGGTAACTGCTGCTGCTGATGTAAGAGCTGGCTGCTACTACTAATGTGTATTTTATATGGTAATGGGAATGATGAAACGGTGATTAGACTTGCATTATGTGCAATAACCAGCTGTCATTGATATGTGAACATGAACTGAGGTCTGGATCTGTACAGATGCATTATTATACCTATATTTTCTACTCATTATATGGAAGCAACAGCAACCCTTCTTTCATTATGTACAACCCACTCTAGAAGGATTAGATATAAATAACTATAAAGAGTACACATAATACTTCCTCCCTCCCTACATAGTAACTTCTTTGTTTTTCACACTAAGAGTATGGTTTTTTGGCACGATGCCTATAATATGTGAATACTGTTAGAGGCCTCACAAGCTTCTAGTGTTATCTTTATAAGACTGAATGACTTTATATAACATGAATGAATGGTTCTTCTCATCCCACTAACTAGCTTTAGTTTTTCTTTTCAGATTACTCAACCTTTAAATCTCTTTGTAAGAGGTAAAATACTTAAAACTGTATAATTTTCTTCACTATATCCAGGTGGTATGTATATAAGTTTCAATCCAGAAAGAACACATGAAGGCACCAAAGTGCTTTTGATGAAACATAAGATCAAATAACTGGAACAAGTAACCTCTTTATATACTTTTAAGAACTTTCCTTGAAGTGGAAACATTTGAGTTGCCAATACATTAATTACCTTCCTATGTTCTTCTTCTGCCCAAACAACAGTGGAATACTGTGTTTAAAGAAACACTTCGCATATGCTTGCTTTGATGAAAAATATTCTGTGTTATGAAAAACACAGAGATATTTAGATGGTGAGAATAAACTGTGAACGCTTCTGCTATTTCCAAATTCAATTTGTGCATTAAATCATCTAATACAATAATTTTGTGTCCATGTATATTGTCCAACGATCTAATATCGTATATGCCTTCATGAAATTGAATAACATCTTTATATTCTTTTAAATTTTTCCTGATAAACATTATAACACCATATTATTTTTACAGGTGCTTGTTCAAAAATCTCCATTTCCTTTAAAATATTTAATAATAGAAAGGTTTTACCACAGCCTGTCGGACCAGCTACAAGACATGTAGCCGACTCGGAATGTAAATTTCCACATCCATACCGTTAAGGAATAATGAATAATTAGGTGATGGCTCACTGAAAGACAGCAGAAGCACATGTTTAATAAATTTGCAAATAATTTTATTAAAATAAATGTTTATATAATAGAAACTGTGTGTGTTTTTATTCTTACATTATAAAATTAAAACAAAATAAAAATAGAAATAATAAATAAAAGACAAAACAAAATAACAAAATAAAAAATATAATGTTAATAAATATATGAGTTAAAAACAGTAAAGCAGAAAGTTAAAACAGCAAAGGTTAAGCAGGGAACAGAAAGTAATACAGAAAGTTAAAGCAGTAAAGCAGAAAGATGAAGTAACAGTAAAACAAAAGCATATTAATCCCTAGGTGTTAGGTAACACCTCTATTGATTTTCTGATTTACTAGCTTTAAGGTATGTAATGTATATGAGTTAAAGCAGTAAAGCAGAGAGTTAAAATGGTAAAGAGAGTTAGCTAACAGAGCAAAGAAAGAAAGTTACAAACAAAAGCATACTAATCCCTAAAGTTAGTAATAACACTCATTGATTTACTGCTTTAAGGTCTGTAAAGCATATGTTTTTAATAAAATTTCGTGCAAGAAATAAAAATGAATGACTCAGTATATTTGAAAATATATTTGAATAGTTTACATTGACATCATATTTTTCGTTCACGCGGGAATTTTTGTGCCTGCGGAAAGCGTGCGGCGGCGGTTACGTGGATTGCGCCTTCGGGCGCACGCGGCGGCGGTAATATTGCGCCTAAAGGCGCACGCGGCGGTTTTGCGGAGGGGCTGACGGTCGCGGACTCTGAAACGTTTGCGGTCACTGTCTCAACTGTGTAATTTTAGATATATTCCGTCATGCTATAAGTGGGTTATAAAAATACCAACTTTAAATGTCACCTAGCAGATTGTAATGCACACCATTCGGTTCCTCAAAAATTATAACCTAGGGGTAGACACCCATATTAGCTATTCCAGGCTCAAAGGAGGCTAGAAAAGGCTTGAAAAAGTGGCACTCAGTTGGCACTATGTGTCACTTAGCACTATGTGGCACTCACTTGACACTCATTGGCACTCACTTGGCACTCATTGGTAAATTCGCCAGCACTCACACTTACACTCACTCTGGCACTCACCCACCTGTTCAATACCAGAACACCACAAGACAGATACTCCTGTGTGATTGGGAACCAAAAAGTTGAGGCATCAGTTAGTACCTACAATGCTGAGGCATCAAAACCCAGCCTGTAGAAGAGCAAGCAATAAGAAAATTAGGGCTGGAAAATTAGGGATGGCTCCAAATTAGGTGGGCCAAAATTGACCAAGGAAGACCAAAGGGTTGGTCGTGTGTTTGTACGTGTGAATAAGTGTAAATGCATCTCAGGGGGCAACAGTGAATGTGGAAGTGTGTGTGTGTGTGTGTGTGTGTAGGTGTTCAAGCAGATAGCCTGTATAGTTATCTTGTTAGAATGTAAACAGTGGACGGTGTAATGAGGCTGGGGAAATTAAGGGAAGAAAATGACCCATGGGTATATGGGCAAGGCTGCAACAATATCAGCACAACAAGGTTGACATCAAAAGGCTGCCCTAAATGAAGATCAAAATTACTGTGGGCAAAATTGACCCATGGTCGAAAAATTAGGGGGCGTGCAAAATAGGGGGTAATGATGTACACCTGGTTGCTTACAACAAATATAACCTTCAGGTTTGCTAAAATCAGGCTGCTGAAAAAATTGGGGCGCTAAAAATTAGCTTAAATACAATAAATGATCATGAAGACTCTAAAGGCCAAGATTTAAAATTGGAAAGTTCTCAAAAATAAGAATTCTCAAAATTGGTTCCCAAAACAATAGGGCTCCTAAAAATCTAGGGTTCTCAAAAAATTAGGGGTGCCAAAATACTGTGGGCCAAAATTGACCCATGGAAGAAAAATTTGGGTTCTCAAAAAAGGTCTAGGCCCAAAAAGGTCAATTCTGTAAAAAGGTAAAGGCCCAAAAAGGTCAAGGCCAGAGGTAAAGGCCCAAAAAGGTCAAAGGTCAAAAAAGGTCAAGGTAAAAATTTGGGCTCAAAAAATACGGTTTGCCCAAATTTGTGAGGGGTAAAAGAGGCCGCTGTCCAATATCCCTTAATGGTATCCCATCCAATAACTTCTCCTGGCCACAGGTTACCATAAAGGAAGGAAAAACTATAGACTTTAGAGAAAAGTTTATTTAGAAGAAAAGTTTACTATATATATGTAGAACATGAAAAGCAATGTTTTTTATTTTTTTATTTTTATATTCTTTTTTTCATTTTTATATATAATTATTTCTGGATAATTGTCGTGGTACTTTTTAGATCGTGCAACATTTTTTAATGGTTTGCGAGTTTATATTTTATCTTTTGCCTTTTAAATTATCGGGAATTCCCAGGTATACTGGTACCGACGGTAGCCTCGGTTTCCGGGGGAACGACAGGGTGATATTTCTCCGAAGGTTCTGAAACTTCGCTCGGGTATTTGGTCGTACCCTTCCGTCTCTTCTACGGGTATGGCAACGTCCCTCGTTCTTTCGTCGGCTGAGCTCCATTCTGCCAAAATACCGTATATATAAAGCATTTTACACGGCATAGCCTTATTTCGATGGGAACTGAGGGGGGGGACGTTTTCCATACCCTGTGGAGGGGCGGAGGAACCCCCAAGAAATTCACGCAAATATCGTAAAGAGTTGGGGCCCGGGAGACTCCGGTGGTAAAAGCCAGTTCTACCCTGTCCCCCAGCCAGAGACCCTGAATTCTGCCATCAGGTGTATACCCTTGGGGTTCCACACAAAATAAAAAGCAAATATAAACTTGTAAAAACCATTAAAAATGTTGCACGATCTAAAAAGTACCACGACAAAGCATACTCTTGAAGTAATTATATAAAAATTAAATTTTTTTTTTTTTTTTTTAAATACACTGCTTTTCATGTTCTACATATATATAGTAAACTTTTTTTCTAAATAAACTTTCCTCAAAAGTCTATAGTTTTTCCTTTTTTTATGGTATCCTTCACCATATATATATATAAGAGATATATATATATATATATATATATATATATATATATATATATATATATATATATATATATATATATATATATATAGGGGGGGGGAATGTAAGATGTATATATATATATATATATATTATATTTACAAAGTAAACACCACTGCTCACGGGCAGAGCCCTAATCTTGGAGGAAGCCAATTTTTAAGTCTGAGTAAGACGGAGCCAAGAAGAGAATAGCTCACACTCACACGACCGACCAGTGACGAACCTGGGTCTCTCGCTCAGATTGGGCGAGAGTCTTACCGTTGAGCTACTGGACGCTATTTTGGTGCTGACCATTCCTTCTGACTATTTGGAGTAGACTCTGCTGAATGTCCATTCTTCATAATAATAAACTAAATCCAAAATAATAATGTTGGCCCATTTATTTTACTTAATTTTTATTATATCAAAAAGAACCAATAATTAAATTTTGTTGCTCCTCCGTTAATTATAGATTATAATGTTTATATATAAATATATATATAAACAAATACATTGTTACAAATACAAATATCTCAGCAAAATAAATACACAACAGCCAAATAAATAAACAAGCAAATAAATAAATGAATAAATAAATAAGTAAATAAGACATAAAAATAGAAAAACATGAGAATGAGACGAATTATATAACTACATAAAAATGAGAGTACATTGAGTTTTTTTTTTTTTTTTTTTTTTTTTTTTTTTTGTGGTGTTTGTTTTGTTTTTATGCAAGTGTAAGTGGGAGTCAACCAAGTCCACCCCACAGTAGACTTGCTGTCGTTGAAGAGCAACCAAAGTATTCATGTTTAGGAATGGAAGAGATATCATCTTCTGTCAAACAAGCAGATTTACAAATTTGTGGAGAATACAAGAATGTTTCCATGGAGGCAGTGTAAACCTTTGACACTGGAAAAGTATCACCTTTTTGTAAAGAAGTTGGAGTTGCTGATATTGGAATCCAATAAGGGATCCGTTGGGTAAAGATGGGGGAACCTCTGGGCTCCTTTTCGTGCTACCTAACAGATTTAGAACACTTGAAGCGCTGATAAGGTGTTGCTTCTAACGGTTTTTCCATTCATCTCCTGAAGGCAAGAAGCATTAGAGAGAGAGAGAGAGAGAGAGAGAGAGAGAGAGAGAGAGAGAGAGAGAGAGAGAGAGAGAGAGAGAGAGAGAGAGAGAGAGAGAGAGAGAGAGAGAGAGAGAGAGAGAGAGAGAGAGAGAGAGAGTGGCTCGTCTCATCTGGCTCTATTTTTGAATCTATGATCCATTTCACCTGGGCCAAGTCCCAAACTCTAGGGAGTATGAGATAGGAAATTTGGAAGAAGAGTTATAGGAGGATTCAGAAGAGCTGGAATAATCCTGCAAGTCATCAGAGATTATTGGTGGGTTTTCAATAGTTGTGATGGTTTGGGTGCAATCTAATGAAGCCGCTGCTTTTGTTTCAGGAATAGCAGATGTCTTGGCGATTAAATGCTTCCAAGTTTAGTATTGGATGAACCAACTTAGTTTCATTGTTAGTTGAAAACTAGTACTCGGAGTAGGGTTGTTGATGGCATTTTGAACAGGAGATTGATCAAGGGCTGCTTTTGGATTATTTGAGAAGTTGGTAGTATAGGCAATGCAGGTGGTCAGGTTGCAGTAACTAGTCGAGTTTCGCTAGAATGTGTCGAAGAATTCTCACTGGAATGATGTGTTAGTGGATTAACAAGCTGAAACAGAGGAGGCCTGCAATTAAAAGGACGCTTCCGTTCGTGAGATTTTTTGTCTTTGAATTGGTGAATGGCATCTCTCCCTGTTTTGGCCTTATGTTTGGTAAGATACCCAACCACAAGTTCAAATATGGAAAGACGAATCCTTTATAGCTACACTGTATCCTCCACAGCCTTGTTAATGATGTCAAAAGAGCAAATTTTCTCCAGCAGATCGGCGCTATGCAGTCCCCTACAGTATTTTTGGGGATGACCAAACCGTTGGATTTAGCAACGTCTGAGTAGGGGAATAAAAGTACGTACACTATAGCTTGCAAACCCTACTTTCACCTTTGAAGGTGGATAAAGGGTACTTAGGTTAACAGCAAACGAGGATTTGAGGTATCAGGCGAGTCCCGACGAGAGGTCTATAAACGATTGTAACGGAAAATCGTTTCCGCTGGAGATTTCTTAAAATGACAGCAATATCTTCGTGGTTTTTTTTTTTTTTTTTTTTTTTAAAGAGTTAATTTGGAAATTTAAACCTTATACATTTTCCTTTAAAGGGATGTTTCTTATAGAATTTAAATGACAGATGGAACTTTGATTCCGGTAGTAGCTTGAACGAGAAAGGACCCATTTCTCATTAATGTGACTGAGGGTCTTCGACTCCTAAAGTCAAGTGCATCGCTAAGAATAATGGTTCTTTGCTTAGTAAGAGCTTTGGAGGTAGTGGATCGCAGAAATATCGAGAATGATGTATCAGCTGGCATTCCTGGGGTTGCATTTGGAGCAAAAATTGAGAGCGCCTATGACGGGTTGTGCACCTTTCGAGGTATCTCCGACCGTTTAAGCACCCCGTGTGTCAAGACCCAGGCGCCTAAACTTAGGAGAGGCCATAAGAGTGATCAGGTGCAGAGAAGAACAAAGTTTTTAACACCCGCCGGTCTGAATCCGCTGTAGGAGGTAATCGATGTGCCAGCATGGGAAACCCGCTGATGGTAATTGCTGTTGTTGTTTCTTTGCGTTGCTGCCGTTACTGTTGCTGTTGCTGCTGTTGCTGTTGTGGCTGTTGTTGCTGCTGAGTTGTTGTAGTAGTAGTTGTTGTTGCTGGTTCCTGTTGTAGTTGTTGTTGTTGTTGTAGTTGTTGCTGTTAAGTTGTTGTTGTTGTTGCTGCTGTTTGTTTGCGTTGTTGTTGTTGCTACAGTTCATCCGATTTTAATAAAGTTTCTTTTCAAGAGCCATTTTCAAAGGCAAAATTATACCTTTAGAATTTCTTCTCCCAATGAGCAGTTAAGATGAACAACATAAAATAAATAAACATAAAAGTAAATAACAGGATGGGTTGGAAAGGCGTATGTTTCATAAGGAAGGTAGTCCTCTTTCAGACAGGCTGCACAGGCCAGAGACTGGCAACTTCCTGACCTCACGTAATCTGCATGGGGCCTCGAAGAGCCTCCCTGGAGCTCTACTGGGCCATCACCAGAACTGGCAACCACCTACGCCAGTGTCCGAGATTATACCAGTGAAACAGCCTCTCACCGGTTAGTTCAAAGTTCGCCCCCTAGCACTGCGCCCACAAGTAAAGCAAGGATCAGGGTTTTTAGCCTGTACCCTCATCCACGGGAAAGAAGTGTGAGATGGGCTGAAGACCCATGCGGGAAGAGGCACCGTGATAGCCCAAAGAGGAAAGGAGGATAACCTCTTAAAAAAAAAAGAAAAAAATGAAAGAGAGAGAGAGAGAGAGAGAGAGAGAGAGAGAGAGAGAGAGAGAGAGAGAGAGAGAGAGGAGAGAGAGAGAGAGAGAGAGAGAGAGAGAGAGAGAGAGAGAGAGAGAGAGAGAGAGAGAGAGAGAGAGAGAGAGAGAGAGAGAGAGGAGTGAAAAAACAGAAAATTAATATGAAAAATGAGAGGAAAGGATGAAGACTGGAAGATTACATATGTAACAAATGCCACTGCACGAATGCACAACAAATGCACATTCAGTGCTAGGACAGGTGGTATGCACAAAGTCCGCTCACTATTGGTTCTTGATCACTATGCCATGCTCTAAAGCGAAATCTGGAGCTATAACGCCATAATATGAATCAATCCCCTCAAGTAGCATTGAATGATATACATAAAATATTTTATAAGATAAGGAATACAAATTAATAAAGTTATCATTGTAATATAAATTATAATTAGTGACAAAAAAATCTGAAAACGGATTAATAGAATCTTTCCTTATCAAAAATAATAATAATAATTATTAACAATTTCTCAACATAATTTTTACACAAAATTTTTAACGCTAATTTTTATGCAATTATAATTTGCTTAAATGTCTTTTCAAACGCAATTATTTAGGATGTATATTTTTGTCACTGATAAAAATTAATACTACAGACATAACTTTATTAATTTTATTATTATTTTTTTATTATTTATTTTATTATTATTATTATTATTATTATTATTATTATTATTATTATTATTATTATTATTATTATTATTATTATTATTATTATTATTATTATTATTATTATTATTATTATTATTATTATTATTATTATTATTTTATTAATCTTATAATAAATTTTATAATTACATAAAAGATAAATTATATAAAAATATATAAATAATAATTATTATTTTTCTCATTGTCGTATTTATTTATTTACTTCTTTGTTTATATAATTATTTGGTTATTGTGTATTTATTTTGATGTAATATTTGGATTTGCAATAATGTGTTTGTTTATATATATATATATATATATATATATATATAGTATACATATATATATATATAAGGTATATATATATATATATAGAGATATATATATATATGGTATATATATATATATGTATATATATATCTCTGTCAACACAAACCCAACAACCTTCAAGTTACCTTTAAGCCTTCTGAATCTCTGTCCTTATTTATTTGATTTAGATCAAT
>JABUQX010148203.1:0-2500 GCA_015478945.1 Trachelipus rathkii | reverse complement strand
ATTAAGTTTTCAACTAAGAATATTGTGGATGATCACCATAATTAATTTGTAATGCCATAAATTTCTTTGCTCAAAAGTTGTCCAAGTTGAACATAGGTTGTATGCTCTGTAAACTAGAGTTTACGATAGATTGTTTGTAAATAGTTGGTGAATAGGATCCATAGTTCATATATAGACCGTTATCAGTGGATTTGACATGTATACCTGTAGATAATATGCCATCAGAATTAACGTTGATTTTGATATCTAAAAAACAGATAGTATTATTAATTTAAGTTTCCTAAGTGAATTTTAAGCATGACAACTCTTGAATTCTATTGATGAACTAACGTATATGATCTATACTCCTAAAGGTAGTGAGGGTGTCGTCGACATACCTTATGTAAAATACGGGGTTAAAGTTGTTTGTTTCACTAAGGATTTTGTTTTCCAGATTAAATCAAATATTTAAATCAAATAATGAAACATTATGTAAATTATCAAACAAAACTTGAAGACACTAATATATTTGCCTCACTTGACTTAGAGTCTTTGTTCACAAACGTACCAGTTCTTGAAACGATTGACATAATAAGTAACGAAGTGTATCACTCAAATAACCTACCCCCACCAGAACTATCAGAACAAAATATGAGGAACCTTTTATTAATTTGTTGTACTCAAATACCGTTTAAATTTAAAGAAAACATATATCTACAAATTGATGGAGTGTCGATGGGCTCACCACTTGGACCTACATTTGCGGTATTCTATATGTCCAATCAGGGAAAAAAATCCTTGGTAAAGAACAAATATCCATCAGCAACCTTTATGGAGGTATGTCGACTGACACCTCACTATCTTTAGGAACATAGATTATACATCAGTTCATCAATAGAATTCAAGAGTTGTCATGCTTAAAATTCACTTACGAAACTTAGGTTAATAATGCTATCTGTTTTTTAGACATCAAAATCAAAGTTAATTCTGACGGCTCATTATCAACAGGCATACATAAGGACTTCAATAAGGAAAAGAAGTACCATCGTAATATTTTGAACTCCCACCTTAAAACTAAAGACACCTCAAAAATTAAATTCAGACTATACCATAAATCCAAACAACTATCATCCTCCTTTATCACAAGAGATGCTTTGCCCGACAACCATCACGTTGTGTACCAATTTAGTACTGAGTCAGACTGTGCTTTGCAACATATATATTGGTTACACGACAATAGATTGTCAGATCGGGCATATCATCATCACTACAATCCTAATAAAATCTTTGTACATTTCCACAAGACACATGTTCAATCGATCATAGTTAATATTAAGAAACACTTCACAATATTATACGGATCGCGTGAAATCCAGAAACTCCAAATTGCGAGGCCTTCTACATCAAAACCCGTAGACCTGATATTAACATAAAATTTAATGTATTATCAGTTAAACTTAATATCATTTGATTTAATTATTGTATATATCAATTAAAACACTCATTCGCTTACAAAAACTTTCCTCTAACCATGAAGTACAGAGACAGAAACGCGTCAGGAAATCTGTGCAAATATGTCTTCTACTTCCCTTGTAAATTATTTTTTTTAAATAATGCACAAAAAATAAATATTTAGAACCTTGAAAGCGAAATGTAAAACTTTTATATAATAATAATAATAATAATAATGTAATAATGTAATAATAAAAAATAATAATAATAATGTGTGTGTGTGTGTAATGTGTGTGTGTAGAGAAGGGAAGGAAGGAAGAGATAGAAAGAATGATGGCCTGGACAGAGAATGGAAGTGAGAGGAGCGGCAGAAAGGAGGAGAGAGAGAGAGAGAGAGAGAGAGAAGAGAGAAGAAGAGAAGAAGAGAGAGAGAAGAAGAGAAGAAAAGAGAAGAAAGAAGGAGAGAAAGAAAGGAAGAGAGAAAGAGAGGAAGAAAAGAAGAGGAGAAAGGAAAAGGAAAGAAGAAGAAAATTTGATATATTTGTAATATATATATAATAAATAAATATTATTTTTATTTAGTTCCTTTCCTATATATTTATACTAATATATATATATATATATTCTATGTTTATATATATATATATTCATATATATATTATTCATATATATATTTTATATATATATATTAATATTATTATTAGTTTATATGGGATTAAATCTTTCTGAATTGTTCTTTGTTTGATATAAACTTTATTTTTAAACTTTACCTAAATGACAATTCTATTCTTTATATTATTTCTTTAATATTACTAAACCAATATTAATGTATGTGTGTAATATTAATATTAATAATATTAATATTAATAATAATAATAATAATAATAGTAATAGCTAATATTAATAATAATAATGGATCTATTTTTAATGTTTATATTAACACACAAAATGAAAAGGAAATTTCTTATATATATATATATATATATATATATATATATATATATATATATATATATATATATAACATATATATATATATATATATATATATATATATATATATATATAT
>JABUQX010148202.1:20000-32460 GCA_015478945.1 Trachelipus rathkii | reverse complement strand
TAGGTATCTTCAATATATATATATATATATATATATATATGGCTAACTTTGTAGAACTGCTTGGCCCCTCTTACGAAAGAAGACCCATTGAGTGGGGTGAATCAGGAAGAGTTAGAGTGAATGCAGAAAACAATGGACAAAGATTTTAAGGTGAAACCAGTGGATGCAGCTTTTCTTCAGAAAGGTTCTTACTTTCTGTTCAAACCAGAACTTCTTACTTGTTTTAGAGGTATGTATTTTCATCTTTTTCTGGGATTTCACTGATAGTTAGTGTATTTTTGTAACTCTTAATTAATAGTTTTTTTTGTAATGATTTCGTGTATATTAGTATAATATAATATATATATATATATATATATATATATATATATATATTTATATTTATTTATATATATATATACAATATATATATATATCTATATCTTCTAATAATATATATATATATATATATATATATATATATATATATATATATATATATATATATATATATATATATATATATATATATATATATATATATATATAATAATAATAATATATATATATATAATAATAATAATAACTCTTCCTAATAATAACAATAATAATAATAATATGTATATATATATATATATATATATATAATATAATAATAATAATATAATATATTAATATATATATATATACCAATATATATCTTTCAATAATAATAATATAATAATATATATATATATATATATATCAAATCTACTTTGTTTCCTTATCTGGCCCTTCATAGCCCTCTTTATTCTATCATCTCCTTCCTGCTGAATGTGTATTAATCTACTCGATTTAATTCCCTCCAGATGTTTCATTAGAATTTCCCCTTCAACTCCCAAAACACCCATACTAACCTCCTCCTCCTCCTCCTCCTCCGTAGTATAATTAGGCAACCTAATATTCTTCCCAAAAAGCAACTGCTTTGGCGAATACCCAGTTCTGTTCAATAAACTTATTAAAATAACATTAAATAAAATTATTTAATTTAAAATTGATTTGAGGTTTGTATATAATAAAGTGCTCTCAATGAGATTTTAATTGTAAATATTTTTATTTATTTTTAAAGTAGATAATATTCCTTTCATTATAAGCATGGATGTTAATTTTTTTTCTTTTTTTAAAATCTCAGGAGAATCATGAAATGAAAATTGAAATTGCCAAAAAGGACGAATTGATTAAAAAGCAGACTGAAAAACTCGCTGAGTGGCAAAACACTTTGTCAAATTTAATTAATAGAGTTGGTTCTGTACCAAACCAAAGTGGAAGCGCTAGACCCGCTACTGTAGTAGGTGTTCCTAATCCTTCACCCGTTCCTTCCAGTCATATATCCTTGATAAGTAGTGGCGGAACCCAATCTTCTGTACAGTCATCAATGCCTGTAGCTCCTCCTTCAAGCTCTATGAATATGGTTGGAGGAATGTCACATGGACCCAGCACGCCTCATAGCATGAACTCTCCAATGGGTATATCTAATTCAATGAGTCATCAACCTATGATGGGACAGGTAAGATCCATTAGGTTAGCTTGAAAACTTTGTAACTCTACCTATTAGACTTTAAACCTACCTGAATAAAATAGTTACTGTATTATTTTTTGTTTTAGATAGTTCTATATATCGATGAAAATAAAAATTGTATATTCATTAAATTAAAAACGTATTTTTTCGTATTTTATGCCAACTTCGACCTTCTTCAAATATTCTAAAAAATGTGATGATATTTGTGAAAATTCCCTTCTAGTGTCAAGCAGTATCTAGTAATTAATTAATTATTTGAATCAAAAGACTTTATTTTCAGTAACTTATAGAATTATTTTAATCATAAGAATAATAATCGCTCTTTTGAATATGTAAATTAATAAAGTATAAAGTAAGCATAGTTTTCTTTCATTACAATAAAGTGTAGCATTTAGTACTTATAAATTAGACTAATGAACATTAAATAAACCTTGACATTTTTCTGTATTCATATTCGTAGGTAAACACCACAAGCAACGCGTCTATGAGCATTATGAACCAAGGTGGCTATCAACCTATGAACAGTATGAGTGGATCAGGAGGTCCGATGCATACTGGCGGTACTATGGGAGGCAACCCACAGTCATCAATAGGACCTATGGGGGGAACTCCAGGTGCCCCTGGTCCAGGGCCTATTGGTGTAGGTGCAGGAAATATGGGTACCAATATGGGTGTAGGAAGTGGAGGTCCGGCAGGAGGAAATATGTTTCATGGATCAGTTCCACCCATGGGCCAAACTCAAGGAGGCTTGCAAGGACCTTTAGCGTATCTCGAAAAAACTACCACTAATATAGGTATGCCAGAGCCAAGAAGGTGATCTTCATAGTATGGCTATTACAGAGCTTTAAGTCGTGAAAAATTTACAAGTGTTTATTATTATTATTATTATTATTATTATTATTATTATTATTATTATTATTATTATTATTATTATTATTATTATTTGTAATTGTTTATGTCAAGTTACCGCACAGGTTTAATTAAAAATTTCCTGCTATTTATGCAGAAAATAAAATTTTAAAATGTTTGGTAACATACAGTATAATGTAAATATTTTTTGATATATATATATATATATATATATATATATATATATATAATATATATATATATATATATATATATATATATATATATATATATATATCTTTCATATATATATATATATATATTTATATATATATATATATATATATATATATATATATATAAAATTGTATAAACTAAGCTAATCTAATAAACACCACAATACACGCCTACTTTAAACAGCTTACGATCCCTGGTGTTTTTTCTCTTCAATATTTAAAAATTTTAAAAGTTAACGTTATAGCAATAGCTCAACGGATTGAAACTTTCCTATGGCATAGTACCATTACTCTCTCAGCTGCTCTAACACACTTTAGCGTACAACAAATCTTTTAACAAAAAAATGTGTTAAGGGCAGATGAGTTATCCAACACAAAAAAACCTATTACCTACAATAAAAATAAGTTTTATTTAACACAATCAATAAAAACAAACAAAAAATATATATATATATATATATATATATATATATATATATATATATATATATATATATATATATATATATATATATATATATATATATATATATATATATATATAATATATATATTATTGGAATAATATAAATATAAATTACTAATAAATTAGGTGAGAAGGTGTAATTTATTATTTAATAAATATAAGGCTATATTTGCTTTCTTTCCTCCAGAAATATATATATATATATAATATTAATATATATATATATATATATAATATATATATATATATATATATATATATATATATATATATATATATATATATATATATATATATATATATATATATATATATATATATATATATATATATATATCCCCCCTCTCGGTCTCTCACCTTGTAGTGGTTGGGGGGCTCTCTGGGATGCTGTTGGGCGGGATATACGGATATACCACCCGCCCTTCAGCGTCCTAGAGCGAAGAAGCGTTTTTTTTTTTCAGAGAGGTAGATGAACGCCAATGACACCCTTCCTTACGGAGGGGGCATCTGGCGTCATCTGTGCTGAAGGGGTGTGAGCCGCATCACCTGTTTGTGATTCGGTGCACACGACCCAGCACCAGGTTTGGGTCTTTTTCCCTGACCCCTCTGGAACATCTATAATAAGAGACTCCCCGCCGCTTAGCGCGGTCCTCCGGGCACAAACCTCATAGGGCTCGACACCCATGAGGGGGGACCCCTTTAATATAATATACACATGGATAACCTTACGAAGCCTCGGAAACTGATGGATTTAAAGATTCCCGAACCTGGACCGATAAATGGACTTACTCTTTTGAATTGCACTTCGAACATTGATGCCGTGTCTCCCCCCACTTCACCTGGAAGGCCTCTGCCTGTCTCCGGCGATCAGTCGCCTGGCACGCCCTCTGCATCCCAGGTGCCCAAACGTTCGGGGCAATCCCGCAAAGGTGCCCCTCGTCACAGTCGTTCTCATTCGTTCACTCCATATGCTGCACCCCCTCCAGGAATGTCAGCAGATACATCATTCCCGATGTATCACATTCTGCGATCCACTACCTCCAAAGCTCTTACTGAGCACAGAACCATTCTTCTAAGTAATGCACTTGAAAAAGCTTTAGGCGTTGAAGATCCTCCAGTCACATTAATGAGAAATGGGTCCATTCTCGTACAAGCTACTACCCGATATCAAAGTTCTATTCTGTCATCCTTAACGTCTCTTGCAGATATTCCTCTTATTTCTACTCCCGATGAAATAAGAAACACATCTAAAGGCACTATTTACTGTTATGAACAGAAAGACGAAGATACAGCTGTCATCATGGAAAATCTCCAACAGAAAAGATTTTCCGTTACAAACGTTTATAGATTTCCCCCTCGTCGGGAAACTCCTGACAAACCAAATCCTCGTTTACTGCTGACCTTTAATACCCCTCATCCACCTACAAAGGTTAAAATAGGGTTTACAAGTTACAGTGTTCGCACGTTTGTCCCTCGACCCAGACGTTGCTTCAAATGTCAACGGTTTGGTCATCCCCGAAAATACTGTAGGGGACCGGATGAAATATGCCCAGTCTGCGGAGAATTATTTCACACTCCCTGTGAAAATACCCCTAACTGTAGAAACTGTGGAGGACCCCACAGTGCTTCTTCTTTCAAATGCCCATCTTACCTGTTTGAACAGGAGGTTCTGGAATTATGCACCATACACAAAATGAGCAGGAGAGATGCCATACGCCAGCTTGATGAAAAATATCCTACAAGACCAAAGCGATCCTACGCCACAATCACTGCTGCCCCCACTCCCCAGCGTGCTAATCCACCCACACAAACTCATCCCAGCAGAACTCCTCCCCAAAATCCCAGTGAAACTCAGGCAGCTACTGTATCCTATCTGCCTGTATTGTCCACGCCACCGACTCCTCAAATTGAACAAAAGCAGCCCTTGACTCAATCTCTTGTCCAAAAAGCCATTAACAACCCTATCCCGAGTACTAACCTTCAACAAACCAGCAATGAAACTGAGCTGGTTCATCCAACACAAATCTTGGAAAACACTTCTTTTCAAGACACACTGTCCCATGCCTACCCAATGAGTTCTCCAAACTTATGTAAGAGGACTGTCTCTTTGTCTCTTGATTCACCTCCCACCGTTACTCAAATTCCTGTAAAAGATGTCCCCAAAGGCAAAGAAAAGAATAATCGCCAAGCTAAAGATTATTCGTTAAAATACAGAGCGTCCGAATTTTTAAACAAAAACACACTAACCCCAGACGTAACAAATGTAACTCAGAAGAGACCTCGCCATAAGTCCACTCAAGGGACAAAATCAACTACTTTAATAGATTGTACCCAAGCAATCGCAGCTATCGGACAACCTACCAATGAACCCTCTAATAGGTTGCAGGATAACTCTAGCTCTTCCGAGTCTTCCTATAATTCTTCTTCTGAATTTCCCATCTCAGCGCTCCCCAAGGGATTCTATATCTTAACAGATGAAATGGAAAACAGCTCCCAAATGGAGCTTGATGTGATGAACCACTCTCTTTCTAATACTTCCTGCGCTTCCGAGAAAGGCGAATGGAAGACTGTCCAACGCAAGCGCTCTAAGCGCTCTGGTTCTATTGGAGGCATGAAGGGAGACCCAGAGGTCCCCATTTCTAACTTAAATCGTCCAATCTCCCAAAATCACTCCCACGACGAATTACTAGCAAAGTCTCCAGTATCGGAACTTGTCAATCCAACGAATCCCATATTGGAACCCTTTATCGCGACCCCAACTCCTTCTCAAAAAGATGACACCTTTCCGGTAACATCTTCCTTCCCCAGTTCCATGGAAGCAACTCCACATCCCTTACACATTTCTGAATCTGCTTACTTGGCAGATACTGATTCCACTCCCATTAATAAACACGAGCATTTTGGTTGCTCTTCTATTGACCAATCGAACCCACATAATAAGTTGGACTTGGTTGAACTCAACTTATCTCGTATTCATGGTGAAGCTCTTTCACCAAATACATCTGAAAACTCCTCCCTAAAAGAGGTCATACAACCTAACAAATCTCTAGTGTATGACTACCCTGGCCCCCCAGGTTTTGTTCCCCCTCCTCGCCGAGACCCACGCCTCAACCTTCCCTCTCAATCTGTATCCACCTCTAACATTACCCCCAGTCACATAGAGACAATTGTCTCTAATAGACCACCACCATAATATTCATAACTCATCATGACTACTTTCCTTCAATGGAATTGTCGTGGCTATTACTCTAATTTCGAAGAACTTGTTCAACTAATAAACATATGTACACCAAAGTGTATATGTTTGCAGGAACTTCGACTATGTCATCGTGACTTCTTTCAACCATCTGAATATAAATCGCCGTTAACTTCTATAGAAAGAGGTGACAATGATAGGGGAGGGGCAGGAATACTCATTCACAAATCTATCCCCTATTCCCCAGTCCCTCTTCAAACCAAACTTCATGCAGTAGCGGCAAGAATTCACTTATCCATCGACATTACTATATGTTCAGTCTACTTAGCTCCGAGTAGTGAATTTACTAAGGTCGACTTAACTGATCTTTTTAAACAGCTCCCTACTCCGGTTGTTATACTAGGTGACTTCAACCTCCGCCACCCATTATGGGGTGACTCTGTCACTTCATCCAAATCCAAGATCTTAATAGATCTTCTAACCCCCTTTTCCCTGGGATGCCTTAACACAGGACTCCCTACCTATGAACGTTTAGATACACACACTTCTTGTATTGATATTTCCTTTTGCTCCCATTCCCTTATGGATCGTTTTACCTGGTCCCGCTTTGATTATTTATAGTGATCATTACCCAATAGCATTAAATGAGCTTGTTTCAAGCCCAGTAAAAACAACTCCAGCTGGCGTTATGATCGAGCTGAGTGGGCTCCTTTTTATCAGGCCACAGCTATCCCTCTTTCTCCTTTTAATAACCGATTTCAGACTGTTGATGAAGCCTTTTGCTTCTTCCAGAAAGTAGTCATCTCGGCAGCGGAAGCTTGCATCCCGCAGTCTTCCTCAGGCAGGCGGTCGGCAACCCCTTGGTGGTCCCAAGAGTGCGCACAAGCCAACCGAGAGAAGAAGAAACTCTACAAGCAATACAAAAAGACCCGTACCACCCCAAACATGATTATTTTTAAAGCAGCCGCAGCGAGATCTCGGCGAATTAATCGCCAAACGCGTAAACAATATTTTCGAACTTACATATCGACTGTTCTCCACAACTCCCCTTCCTTTGGTGTGGAAGTTACACAGAAAATATCTCATGCTCCAATAACTCCTCACCCACAGTCCTCCGTTGTGGCCTGATATATCTGATACGATCTCCGCTCCTGCGGTGGTAGCGGATGCGTTGGGGTTATAGCTTCGCTAGCCATTCGAGTTCATTCCGCTACACTGAAGCCTTTCAAAAACTGAGAACTGACACAGCACTGCCAGACTTTTCAACAGCGAAAGGGAAGATCATACCTACTACAACCGTCTTTTTACACTTGCAGAGTATCAAACTGCACTGGCGAGTAGCAAAGACGGTGCTCTTGGTCCAGACATGATTTCGTATATCATGCTCCGTCATATACATCCCTCAGCATCAGCATTTTTGCTGGATCTATATAACAGAATCTGGATCGAATCTTCTTTTCCATCTATTTGGACTACAGCTTTTGTAATTCCTATTCCCAAACCTGGGAAAGATCCGAAGCTGGCGGATAACCAAAGACCAATTTCACTGACCTGCCATACCTGTAAATTAATGGAGAAAATGGTTTCAGGCCGCTTTCTCCCTGTTCTGGAGAGTCGCCAAGCTTTTTCAAACTTCCAGTTTGGCTTTCGCAAAAATCGTTCGACCGCGGACCCTTTGTTAAAACTAGACCATGACATCCGGGAAGCCTTCTCAACTGGTGGGATGGTTCTTGGCGTCTTCTTTGACCTTGAAAAAGCTTACGACACAACGTGGAGAACTGGGATCCTCCTTAAACTCCATTCGCTCGGTTTTCGCGGACAACTCCCTCTTTTCATTAAATGTCTTTTGTCAAATACAGATCCATGCAAGTTCGGTGCTCTTCTATTCTGTCCACGCCTTTACTCTGGATGGCGACCATGGAATGTGTTTTTAGATGTACTCTATTTGCTCTAGTTGGCGATATTTTCTATTCAGCGAACTAACATCAATTTTCTCTCGCTATAAGGTGACAGCGGCCTCATAGTGGTTGCCAAACTAACCCTTTCTCGAACAGCAGCTTCAGCTAGCTATTGAAAATATTTCACAGTGGGCTAGCTCCCATGGCTTCCATTTTCTCCCACCAAAACCTCAGCAGTGCTTTTAGAAAAAGGGAATCGAAGAACTTGCCACCTTCTTCCAGCGAACCTTAACCTTATATGGTTTGCCCATTCCCTGTAACTTCACAGGTCAAATTTCTGGGCTCATCCTAGATGACCACTTAACATATACACCGCATATTAAACACCCTAAAATCATCGCACCCTTGACCTGTTACGTCATCTTGCCTCAAAATCTTGGGGTGCTGATCACAAATCCCTTTTACGTCTTTACGTAGCCCTAATCCGATCGAAACTGGATTATGGCTGTGCAGTATATGGTCAGGCCTCCATAACACTACTACACCTGTTAGATCCCATCCAAAACGAAGCGATCCGTATCTCCACTGGAGCTTTTCGATCGTCCCCCCAGGTGAGCCTTGAAGTTGAATCTAATGTGATGCCACTCTTTCTTCGAAGGGAATGCATCATGTGCACAAACAAGCTATCGTTTTCAAACCCCAATACCGTCTGCTCTGACACCGATTCTGCAGGAGGTACCTCAGAATCCTAATTACTGGCCATTTGCAAAGACGGTTCATAACATCTTTAATTTCCTCAACATCCCTTTTCAAAAGGTGCTGCCTTTCTCTTTTGACGAAGGGTACACACCTTGGCTATTCCCCTCTCCTACCATTTGCTTGGCTCTGACATCTCTCTCCAAATCTAGCCATCCTGCTGCCCTGTTAAAAGCATCATTCCTGTCTCATGCCGCAGTTCACGATGAATTTACTCCAGTGTTTACTGACGGCTCTAAAACAGGGGACAGTGTGGGCGCTTCTGCTGTCTTTCCTGACCGCAACCTCTCCCATACCCTTCCCCCTTATGCTTCAATTTTTACAGCAGAGTTAACGGCTATAATGATTGCCCTTTCTCGAATTCTAATCCTTAACCAAGATCACTCATATGTCGTTTATTCAGATTCGCTTAGCGCGCTACAAGCGCTTAAAACCCCTTATTCTAAAAACACAATGGTATCAGCTGTACAACAATTTCTTCGACTTCTCCACTCCCGTAAGAAACAAATTATTTTATGTTGGACTCCCTCTCATGTAGGGGTAACTGGCAATGAAATCGCTGACAGAGAGGCCAAAATGGCCGCCTCCTCTTCTCGGAGCTGTTCCAGGTACCTCCCGGATGCCATTCGACAAGGCCGCCTCCCATCAACTGATTACTATCCTGCTCTCCGACGGGGCTTTCGATCTTGTTGGCAAGAGTGCTGGACGAGTGATCGGCGGGGAAGGAAACTCAGAAACATAAAGCCGAACATCGGTGAGTGGTCTTCCTCCCACAGACGAAAGCGCTTACATGAGGTGATACTTGCACGCCTCCGTATTGGCCACACTAATATCACTCAGTCACTATATGTCACGAGACCCTCCTCCCATTTGCAAATTTTGCCGTCGCCACACCCCGCAATCTGTTCATCATATCTTCATTGATTGTTCCCATCTGGACCCTATTCGCTGTCGTTATTTTCCTACTTTACGGTCCATAACACCTTCTAAAAGATTATCCCATATCTTATCTGAATCTTCCCACTTTAGCAGTAACTCTATTTTCTTGTATCTTCAAGAAGTGAATATTCTTTATAACATTTGATTTTGTTATGTAATCTTAAGACTATTAATAATGCAAGGATAAATTTTATTTAGTTTTTATTTATTTTGACTGACTGAATATTCATTTCACCAATCAAATCTTTCTTTGACATTTGAAACATATATATGACAGGGCCCTCCCATGGTGCTGATTTTCAGCCCAGTGTGGCCGCTTCATTGTGAGCCGTGGTGGGTCCTGTACACTAACTCAAAAAAAATATATATATATATATATATATATATATATATATATATATATATATATATATATATATAATATGCATATATTTCTTATTTATATATAAATATATCCAAAAATTATTTAGTTTATTTACATATTTCATTATTTTATATAGAACTATATATATATATATATATATATATATATATATATCAGAAGAAGGAATTGTTTGGCATGGTATCACAGGAGTTTCTAACGGATGCCCAGAGGAAAATCTTCATCGCTTCTTTGCCCCCGATCCTGATGTGGGGGTCACTGCTGCCACGATGCGCCGCCGCCCTATCCGGAGAATTCAAGGATCGTTTTTGGACACTCATTCTGGGCTATTATTCATCTCTATTACTCCACCCTTTTTCTTCCCTGGAGCATACTTCCCGGCACATGCCTCAGCCCTCCTACTAAAAGCCGGGGACATAGAAGAAAACCCGGGACCTGGAATCTACTTGTGCCCCATTTGCAACAAAATAGTGAGAAGAAATTCAATCCAGTGCAGAAGATGTGATCAGTGGATCCACAAACACTGCTCACCTTTCACAACACTTCCTCTTACACACAACTGGATCTGTCAAGTATGCACTCCACCCACATTATCAATATATAGTTCAATAACAAACAAACACAAACTCATAACATAATTGCATGCTACAAATTAACATAAACAGATTACATAATAAAAACAAAGAAATATAAATCTTCCTAAAACAACATAACATACACATAGCACTAATTCAAGAAGCACACCTACCCGAAAACCACCCAGAACCAAAATTTTACGGATATGTCTCAATTTATACACCATAAATCCTTAAAAATCAAAGCCGCTCTGATCCTTCTAACTATCGCCCTATAGCTCTCACTTGTATTCTATCTAAGATCTTTGAAGCCCTTCTCAACTCTCACTTCTTAGACCATCTGGAATCTCATTCTCTTCTTTCCGATCGCCAGTATGGCTTTCGGCGTTCAAGGTCTACTGGTGATATACTTTCCTATTTAACCGATTTATGGTTTTCCGCTCTTAGGAACTACGGGGAGACTTGCGTGGTGGCGCTTGACATATCCAAAGCATTTGACCGGGTTTGGCACGCGTCACTGCTCTCCAAGCTCCCCTCCTTTGGGTTTCCTCCTTCTCTTTGCTTACTTATGTCTAGCTTTCTTTCAAGTCGCTCAATATCGGCTGTGGTTGATGGAGCGACTTCTTCTTCTTTCTGTCAATAGTGGTGTTCCTCAGGGTTCTGTCTTATCTCCCAATCTATTCCTACTTTTCATTAATGATCTTCTCACCTGCACATCTAACTCTATCCACTCATATGCCGATGACTCGACACTTCATTCTTCAACTCATTTCAATTCTGCTCCCTCTTTTACTTCTAGAATTGCCTCTCGTCTTAATCTTTCCGATTCTATTCTCGCTGATCTGGATAGAATTTCCGATTGGGGTCGTCTCAACCTTGTGAAATTTAATTCTTTAAAAACTCAACTTCTACAAATCTCCCTCTCTAAAACACCTTCTAACTTTCCTATCTCTTTCGACGGTTCTCACGTCTCTCCTGTTGACAATATAAACATCCTTAGCTTAACATAAACAAAAAAATGTCTTGGAAACCTCACATCACAACGGTTGCTAGGGCGGCCTCAAAGAAACTGGGAGTTCTGTTTAGACTGCGAGACTATTTTTCCTCTTCTCAGTTACTCCAGCTATACAAGGGTCTCATCCGCCCTTGTATGGAGTACTGTTCTCATATCTGGGGGCTCTGGTTTCACCCGGCTTTGGACAGGGTCGAGTCAAAAGCCAAAAGGCTTATAAACTGTTCTGTACTTTCGACTTCACTTGACCCTCTATCTCTGCGGCGCGATGTTGGTGCTTTATCTCTTTTCTATAGGTATCGTAGCGGCAGGTGTTCGAGGGAAATTACCACTCGCGTACCACCACCTTTACGTCGCCCTCGTAGCACAAGGGGTGCTGTGTCTGCTCACGAGTTCTGTGTAGATATTGGTAACTCCAGGCTAGTTCGCTGCGGTGCTTCCTTCTTTCCTGCCACCTCTGTTCTGTGGAACTCTCTTCCATCTTCTGTGTTTCCTGCTGAATTTAATCTCCCTCACTTTAAAGCCTGCGTTTGTGCTCATCTGCGTAATTTGCGCTGGCAGATGAAATTTTGGCGTGCAACACCCCCTAAAAGAGGCTCTGCCCGGGAGGTTAG
>JABUQX010148202.1:10000-12500 GCA_015478945.1 Trachelipus rathkii | reverse complement strand
AGTTGAAAACGGTGAAAGTTAGATAAAATCCATTAATTGCATCACACTAACATATATACGTCTGCACATACGGAATATGTATGGGATACTTGAGAAAAATTGATACGTGTAATAAAAAACAAAAGATGTTCTGTTAAGAGAGCAGCGATTTCTACATAACCTATAACAGTGGTTCCCAACCTTTTTTGGGTCGCGCCCCACCCTTGTATAGAAACACATACCTGCGACCTCACCCCTTCCCCACGCACATTCGCATAAAGAGGCATTTTTAATATGGGATGAAAACATATTATATATAGATTTTTCAGAATTTAATTCTAATGTAATATTTAATAAACTTTATATTTATTGCGATAGTTACATTTCTATTTGCGAAACCAGCTTTAAAATTTGCGGTTGAGTATTTTGTTAAAGCCAACCTCATGTCATCCTCAACATAACTCTTTCTTGCTTTTGTTTTGTAAAGAGAAGCGTTGAAAATCCATTCTCGCAGATATGCAGAAGCAAATGAAGTAATACACGAAGGGCAAGCAAGGTGCCATTTGGATACGACTGATACATAGCACACCAAAACTGTGCGAGCAATTTTTTTGAAACAAATCTCTGAGAGTCATCATTTGCAGATCCAAGAATTCATCCAGTAATACTACTTCTTCTGTAAACTCAGGGATTCTAGATCCCCAGTAATGCCTCACTTTAGTTTCATCCAATTCATCTTCAGATTCCCTTACCACGCTTCATTTACCTGAAGATTGTATTGAAACTGGATAATGTGTTTCCTTTCCCTGAAGTTTTAGGTTCAACATTTAGATGGTCTAAAATGTCCACCAGGTAAGCAACTACAAATTTTCTGCCAAGCGTCATCATTAAAATAAGTCTCGAGGTCATGTTTCCCATGGACATCTAGTAACAACTTTATTTCATATTTCAACTTAAAGACACGATTGACATTTCCTTTCGACAACCAGCATAGAAAAGTAGAAAAGAAAAGAACGCGTAGAAAAGAACGTCGTGATCCGAATTCGTCTTTACGAAGTTCTCTAAACAGACGGGTGCCGTGAGCTCCAGATTTGATGTAATTCACAATTTTTATCAGAGAATTGAGTGCTTCTTGAAGAGGAGTTCAAAGAGTCTCACTGTCAGGAGCAATGAGTGTCCATTGCTTGGGGAGCAAGTTCTTTCACATTTGTTTGAAAGCCCGATTTATAACATAGATGGTGTTCCATCTGTACAAACCTCACGGACACTTTTCCAATGTAGTCTTCCAGTTTCAACAAATGTATTTATCATTTTCATGATATCCTCACTTTTTGTAATTGTTTCAAGTGCACTATAAAATAGAAACACTGCTTTGATGTTACCTGAATGAAAATATTTCACAAAGACGAAAAACTGAGAACGTGAACTTACAGAGAAACTCTAATTTCCCTTAATACTTATGCTTTCACTTTTAAGGGTATATCTGAAACATATTTGTCGCATCTTCATCTCGCTGGTTTCCCTAAGAATAAACTTCACTGTTTTCAAATGCAAGGTTAGGTAAGCGTTTTTCCATTAGTATAAGGTTTATTTTGTTTGTTGAGACGAGTTTTATGGTGTCGAAAGAACTCTAAATTCATTTTAGCCGGTGACGTTTAAATTTTGAAGGTTTCATTGATTTCGCACCGAGAACAACAATGCACAATTAAAACGCACTGTGACCTCCCTATGCCATTGCTGGTTAAGGCTGTAAAGAGAAATTAGAGATAGTCTTCTGAACATTGCATTTTCTCTCATGTGTAAGGATTTCGCTTTTATTTTTCTTTGGAGATTTTTTTTCGGTGACTTGAATAATGCAAATAAAAATAACTGCGGCCGACCCTTGAAAACCCTCCGTAAACCACAGATTGGGAACCAGTCACCTATAATGTCTTGAATATGTCAAGTGCCGTCGATCACACAAAATACTCTTTCAAGGGAGTGAAATTTGATAGAGAAATATCATTAAACTTAACCATTGAATGCCACATTAATGACCTTAAGAAGAGATTTTAGATGACCAAGATAATGGAAATGAATTCATATGCATAACTGGGGTGGGGTTCAGAGTGCATGCCCCATATTTATTACAAGACTTACTGAAAATCCCCTTGTTACGCCAATGAATGAATTATAAACTAGAGTATACAAAATACAGAAGGGCTATAGAGGGAGATTGAGTCCTAAGGATCAGTATGACTTGCTTGCCGGAAACAGATGAATCGATTTATTTAAGCAGACATCACCAATCCTACCTTTAATTTCGCAACAGACGTTTGTCAACGCGGTAATTATAAGGATAGTTGACGTACAATCAAGTCGAGCAGCTCTTCTAGGGCAGTTATTAAAGAAGTTTCCAAGCGGCGATCGCGATCCAAATACCATACTGGTTACCAATGTTGTTAACTCAAAATTTTGAAAAAGACCAAAGGCTTTTGCTTCAAATCTAGCCTTTCAAAATTTTGAGTTAGCACTGGTAACC
>JABUQX010148202.1:0-2500 GCA_015478945.1 Trachelipus rathkii | reverse complement strand
GGAAACCCTCCACTCTCTTTCATTCTCCATCATTCTAACATCTTCCCCTGCCACCTCCACCTCTAATTCTTTCACAACCCTATCCATATACAAATTGAATAACCAAGGAGACATAACACATCCCTGCCTCTCTCTCTGCTATTAATATTAAACCAATCACTTTCGACTCTATTTATTCTTACACACGCTTCACTATCGTCATACATACTTTTAATTCCATTCAGAAGCTTATCACCAACATCATATATGACTAACACCTGCCATAGAGCTTCCCTATTGATCCTATCGTACGCCTGTTGCAAATCCATAAAACCTAAATACAATTTATTCTTCTCCCTCTTTCCCAATCATTTGTTCCAATGTAAAGATTGAATCCACACATCCTCTACCATTACTAAAAGTACCTTGTTCTTCACCAATCAGTTCTTTAGTCACTCGACGCGCTCTTTCGACCAAAATACCAGCATAAATCTTCCCTACAACACTCAATAAACTAATTCCCCTATAATACCTACTGTTACCTTATCCCACCTACCTTTATATAAGGGTACTATTATTGCTCTCCTCCAATCCCTCGGAACTATACCCTTCATAAACGCTTTGTTACACAACTTCCAAATCCAATCAATCACCATCTCGCCAATATACTTTTACTGGATTGACCACAAAATTTTATTCTTTCATTCCTATTTTTAAAAGCAACTTAATTTAAACTCTTTTTGACAGGGAATACAAAATTTCGTCATTTTATGTTAATTTTACAAAAGAGCTTGATTTCCTGAAAACATTATTTCTGAAGAATGGGTTTCCAGAATTTATAACTGACTCAACTTTTCGAAAATTATTTTCAGCAAAATTTAAAAACAAATCTCAGGCTAAATTAACAACTCCTAAAGATATTTTGTATATGAAGTTGCCTTTTCTGGGGAAAATCAGTTACGAAATTCAACGTAGTTTTAAAAACAAACTTTATACACAGTTTAAATTTAGATTTAGATTTTCGAGTGAAAACAAAATTGGTAAATACTTTAAATTTAAAGATAAACTCCATTTACCTCTATGCTCATCAGTAATAGTATATCATTACAAGTGCAGTGAATGCGATTCCACCTACATAGGAAAGACAATACGAAGCCTTTCCATACGTATTGATGAGCATAAAGGTATTTCATTTAGAACTCTAGACCATTTACATCGTCCCCCTATTCAGCTATAAATGCTCAATCTCTTCAGGAAAACGACCATATTACATGATACGAATTTTGGAATATTAGCCCAACCTGAGGAACCCGATCTTCAGTTGTAAGAATCATTGTACATTTGGCATCTCAAACCGACCTTAAATGAAAATCTAAACTTTAACAGTCTTTTAATACTGAAGTGAGATTTTGTTTAAATCATGAACTCTTAACCACATAATATTGTAATCATTAATTTATCTATATTGTTTATTTATTTCAACTTTATATTATTTTAACTTTTAATTAATTTTATATAATATTTTGTTTAAAATTTTATCATGATATTGTAAGTCCTGATACAAGACAAGTAGCAGGACTACAGAAAATAATATTACACACGTCCATATTCTTCAAATGTTAGCCTTAGAAAGTGCAGTCTTTATTGGTATATATATATATATATATATATATATATATATATATATATATATATATATATATATATATATATATATATATATATATATATATATATATATATATATATATATATATATATATATATATATATATATATATATATATATATATATAGTTATATAGATAGTATATATATATATATATATATATAGAGTATATATATATATATATATATATATATATATATATATATATATATATATATATATATATATATATATATATATATATATGTATGGTCAGCCTCCTGAAAGCATCATGCAACTTATTAAAAAACAAAACAGGAATTGGAAAAATAAATAACATCTTATTCATCGGGAGAAATTTTAAGAAAAGAAGGGTTAACAAATAATGCTTTTGAAAAATTTTAAAATAGTTAAAATGTTGAAAACTTGTATGATATTACTGTTTTCGGAGAATACGAAGAAGCTCGAGTAGTCCCGATGGAGCACGCAAAGGTGCCAAATGTTGATTTTTTTTTCTTTTTAATTAAAAAATATTCCACGGGTAAAATAAGAATGGATAGAGTTGGCTGGCCTACTGGGGATGACGTGGGGAGACTTCTGCCTCTCTGTCCTCCGTCGGCTCGAACTCCCTAAAAGGATATAAAAGCAAAAATAACATTTTCTCCAAAGGTTAAAATTAAAATACTATTTGGCAAATTTTTCTCGTGAAGTAATGCAGGCATTCAAGGTCAATCATACTGTACGCTTGCCACATCTAAGATTATACTAGTATTTAAGGTGTTATTAATGAAGGCGCACGAAAACGCGAAAGCGTTTTCACGATAAATGCGGAAAACGGTTAAACACCCAATCTGATTCGGAACGAAGTACATA
>JABUQX010148201.1:45000-48088 GCA_015478945.1 Trachelipus rathkii | reverse complement strand
TAATAATGTGGTGCATGACATGCTGTATAGCATACCAACCACAGACAGACCTGAGGATGTAAAGATTGTACCGGGTCTTATTCTTGACCCTATGGGGTCCACGAAGTTTATTATGGGTTATTTAGATGTAACTCTAAATCTTCAATGTTCTAAATTCATTCATGAGAATTTATTGGCAATGGAAAAGGAACTTATGAATGTGCAAGCCGCGTTATTAACGTCAGAGAAGACAGTTGGAAAACAGCAATTTGGTACCTCATATCAATCATCGTATCCACAAACGGCAAAAGATGCGTATGAATCTATACGGCAAAGATACAATCAGAGGCCAGCAGGATTGTTGCAGGAACTTTCTACATCCGTAGACAACACAACAAACCAACATCCAAGTAACTACATCTAAATCAGTTCCTGACGAAATGGTAACCAAAAGGAATTATACTTATTCAAACGGAAAATTACACCTTGCATCAAAAACGAGCAAACATACGATTTTTAGCATCATTAAACATCTGGATAGTAATACAGAACAAGGAAGTAACAGAACTAAAAGAGCAACATTCACGCGAGTAATGAAGAAGAACACAAACTCTATTCTGATTAGAAATATTTATCTCCTAATATCTGAGGTGAGAGCACTGTTAGAAGACGAATGGATCCTGTCTTACAATACTTCCGGGAGAAGGGAAAGAGGTTTCTTGAACGGAATTGGGACCATCTTCAAATCGGTGTTCGGAACGGCTTTAGACGAGGAAGTACAGGAGATAAAGAGGGAAATAACGATGCTAGAAGATAATAATGATGGGTATAATAAGATAATAATCCAATTGAAGGATCAGTTGAAAGATACAGTTACTTCTGTAAATGAAATATCCGATCAGCTCACTAGAATACTAGAAAGTAATGAGAAAGCTGCGTAGAAATTGAAAATGGTATGATAATAACTGATTATATAAATTTAGTGGCTAGTTACGTAAATTTGGTAAATAGGTTAAAGACAAGGGTATACAATATCTTGTCAGAGACAAAAAATTTTAATACACCCTATCTAGCCTATACTAAAGAAGCATTAATTCCATTTATTAATGATGCCCAAATTACTTAAGTTAACTACTTTATTAGATATTAATTCTGAATTTTTAAAATTTTTGCATTTAACCTGGACGACAGTAAGTCCGAATAACATGTACAGTATAATAACTATGATCCCCCTGACTGACTGATGAACAGGTATTTCATACTTACCAACTTACACCGTTTCCCACACACATAAGAAACAACAATATGGATAGGTTTATGTATACCCCCACTTACGAGGTATATTTCATCAATCAGAATACTTTTACTTACACTTACATGACTTTACAACACTTCAAACAATGCAAAACGATAAATCACTATCATGCTTGTCCACTTACCAACGCAATACTTTCATTTGACATTACAAATTGCATCATAACTTTACTGAACAATGGATCTTTCAATAAACATAAACAATGTGAATTTGAGAGAATAAACAATGACAAAATATACACCAAACTTGTACAGGCACATTTATTTATAAGTGTTCAAAAGCCATGCAGGGCGTGTTAAAATGTACAGATGCACAACAACAAGTAATATGGATAAGAGATTTCCATGTACTGCCACCCCAATGCAGTGTTAGAACAAATTATCAGACACTCATAAACCCTGCTCATGTAAACTATAACACATCCTTTCATTACAGTGTCATACAAAGAAGTGATATAAATGTACACATCAACATAGAAGATCACTTGTTACAAAGTACATTAAATACATCAGCACATACTAGAATCACAGGTTTAAAATGGAACACACACCTTGATCATATTAATGAAACAATTCTTTTACACAGACACGCTTTGAACAATTTACATGGTACAAAAATAGCTATAAGTGTTACTACTTTATTTTTATTTTTCGTAGTTTCTGCCGTTCTTGTTTTCTTTTCCTTTAGATACAAGAAGATAAAGACTCGAGTTGCGAATATTGGACCGACTTACGAGATAATGCCAATACCAGATGACATCTCTAGACGTGAGCGAGAGATGAGGAAAAAGCGCATAAACAGACGAATCAGTTATGTTAATATCATAAATAAGCTGAAGAAACGACGTAGCGCTATGAGGTTACCAACCCCTCATGATGAACCAGATCCAGATTACAGTTCAAACAGCATTTATATACCAATGAACAATGGTAGAACCGGAACAATAGTAGGTACTACAGTAGTTCATAATCATTCAGCAACGTCGACTCCAAATAGTAGCCGCAACCCAAGAACTTCACTGCCAGAGACCCCCATGTAAATCACAAATAATATCCCCAAAATAACTAAAAATTTGATATTCAAATATTTAAATTTAATGATAAAATTCCCAAATATTTAAGTATTAATAAATAATACAAATTCATAATTAAAAACTTTAATAAATAAATATTTTTTATGAATAATAATTTTGTAGAATTAACTTACTGAGATAAATATAATGTTTTATGTTAATATTTTAACGTTTTTTTTGCTATCAATAATATTAACATTTTATCAATTTTACTTTAATTTCTGTTCGATTTTGTTCAGACTTTTATTATCAATTTTGTTCAAACTATTTTACACAAACTTGGATAATTTTAAATCTTAGGACAATTTTTGATTTTTTCAATATAAACATTTTTTATAATTTAATATCTTTAAATTTTATTTTTCACATTTGAATAATTTTAATAATTTTGACAAATTATATAACCTTACACTTGAATATTTTAAATATTTCGATTTTTATTTGATTATTTTACTTCTTAAATATTTTACTTTTTAATATTTTACTATTTTTTAAATAGTTTACTTTTTTTTTTATTTTTTAATATTTTAAATTTTTAAATATTTTAATTTTTCAATAATTTTACTTTTAAATATTTTACTTTTTTAATATTTTACTTTGAATTTCTCAAATATTTTAAATTTTAATATTTTACTTTTCAATAAGATTTATTTTACTTTTTTAAATATTTTAAATATTTTACTTTTTAAATATTTTACTTTTTTGAATATTTTTCAATTATT